>PVKN010001847.1:0-47332 GCA_004027915.1 Capromys pilorides | reverse complement strand
TATTTATTTATTTGTTTGCTTGTTGTGTTTGTTTGTTTCTTTATTTATTCATTTTGTGGCTGGCTCAGCCTGCCCTGGTGGTGGCGCTGGCGCAGCATGTGGTGCCGGGGATCGAACTGCAGTCCCTGCAGTTGCCTGAGCCCTCCTAAGCAGGCGCTTTAGACCACTGAACCATCTCGCCGGCCCCTATCATTTTAAATATTTGATAGAAACTACCGGTGCCTGAGATTTTTTTTGTGGAGAAGCGTTTTCAATAAGAAAATTCAACCATTTTATAATTTAGTGCCTTTCGGATTTCCCATTTCCTCTTTTACAAGCTGTGTATGTACTGGATAATCCGACCATTTCCTATAAGGCATGGGATTTATTTTAAGGCCCACAGTGTGCCGGGTTACCTTTGTAGCATCTGCACAATCTGTGGTGCCACCCCCTGTCATTCCTAATAGCTGCCATTTATACTCCTTCCTCTCGCTAGGGTTTATGGCTATTTACACATTGTGTTCACAGCTTCAGAGAGGCAGCTCTTGGTTTGATTCATCTTCTCATCGCCCACTTAGTTGCCCATTGCTGCCTAACATGGTTCCCCACTGCTCTGGCACTTAACCCAACACACACTTGTCCCTGATTCTGTGGTCAGGAGTGTGTGTGTCACCCTGTGGGTGCCTGGCTTAGGGCTCTTGCCAGCTGTAGCCAGGGCCGCTGGTGCCATGGCCCATCTGAGCCTTGGGCCCCGGGGTGCCACCTCCTAGCTGACTCAGGTGGCGCATGGCAGCTCCTGCTGCTGCAAGCTGGCAGCCCGGGGACTCGCTCTCTTTACAGGTGCTGGCCGCAGACTCCCTGTGCTCCTTTCCAGCCAGCAGCTTGAAGCAAAGCAGCTGACTGCGTTGGACCAGGTGAGCAGGAGCCAGCAGGGGAGGACCTGAGGGAGCAGAGACTGCAGCCAGGGTGGGAGGTGCTGTTGAAAATGATGGTGAATGTGTAGATTTTCTTTTTCATTTTGTGCATTCAGTTCAGGATCTCGCTATGCAGTCTGGACTTGTAGTGATCCTCCTGTTTCAGCCTCCCCAGCACAGGAATTATAGGTGTGCACCACTATGCCTAGTCTCTGTGGCCGGCTGAGCACGCCCAGGGTGGGGTGGGGGGGGGCGGTGGGGCGGTGGCAGCACGTCATGTGGTGCCGGGGATTGAACCCCAGTCCCTGTGCTTGCCTAAGCAGGCGCTTAGTCCACTGAGCTCTCGCTGGCCCTAATGTTTAGATTTTTAAAAAGCTTTTACAGTAAAAGATACACTGTCATCAGTCCCCCTCAAAGTGTCCACCTACTCTGAACACACCTGTCCACTCACTTGGCCACTTCTGGAAGCAGTTCTGCAAATCCTCTTTCGTGGCTGTCTTCAGTTTCTCTGTTGTGGCTGCCTTGATGGCCTGAACAATTTCAAAATGTTGATTTTCTACAGTCATTTTGGCTCTGGGGAAGCGCCAGGAGCCGGGAGGCACTGGACCGAGCGAGTGCTAGCACGGGGACGCCGCTTCCGGTCCGTGCAGGCCTGCCTTTCTGTTGCAGGGCCATGGCAGGAGCAGTTCTGGTCACACCTGTAAGGACGCCCACAGAAGAGGGCTTCCGGGGCTGCCCTGGCAGGTGGCGGGAACCACGGAGGATGAGTTTGGAGTGGGCTCAGTGGCGCTGGGTCTCTCCCGGCAATGGTTTCTAGACATTAACGTTTAGGCAGTATGTTTTGGTCGCTCCGCGATGCCCCTGTCCTTCTTGCTTCTTCTTGTCTTGGACTCTGCGGTGCCTATTGTCTTACTATGCTTGAAACGCCGACGATTCCCAAATGCGACCCGCCGTGCATTGCTTATGGTGGGAGGGCTGGCCCGGCACCAGCCGATCCATCCCGCGTTGCTGTTAACAGCATTGTCCTTCCTGTAGGCTTCAGCCTGTACCCCTGAGACCCCGAGTCACTGGTAGATGGCTTTTGCCCTGAGGTCTTTCTCCACACTTTCTGCCTCAGAGCTGTTTTCTTACCACTTGTCTTTTAGGCCTTGTGCAGCGTCTCGAGTTCATGTTGCAGGCAGAGTCGCAGGGACATTAATAATCCATGGGGCCCCTCCATCCCTTGGATTGTATTCCTGTGACTGGATCTGACGGAGCCGTGAAGTCCTTCCATGACAACAACAGGTTGCAAGATATGATGAAATCGGCATTTAATGACATGCACTAAAGCGATGCATGGAGCTCCTTGATGTCCTGTGTGCTGTCACTGCGCCTCTGTAGGAAGACTCCTTCCGGTGTTAGAAGCTGCCCGCATCTGTGCCCACTCCTGGCTTCCTTCCCTAGCAAGGCCTGGCACTGGCATGTCTGAATCCTGGCCCCTATTCTGCACAGTGGTGGCTTCCTGGTCTGGGGCCATCCCTGATGTTCTTTGAGGAAGGCCCTCGGGCTAGGCGTGGTGGCACAGTCTGCATTCCCAGCATGCCGGATGCTGAAGCAGTTGGATTTCCAGCAGTGTGAAGCCGCCATGCACCGCGCTCTGAGTTCAAGGCCAGCCTGAGCTACCTCGGGGGACCCCCAAAGTCCTCCGTGAATAGGGGAAGGTGCCAGTGTCAGGGCACGTGCAGGAGCAGGGTGGGCTGGCGGCCAGCCAGGCTGAGAGGAGCTCGCTTTTTGCCTCCTCCGAGGTTTCCTATGAGAGCAGCTGAGCTGGGCACCCCAGGGCCTGGCCTACCTGTCCAGCAAGCTGGAGGCTCTGCCGCTATCAAAGGGCACAGGTATGGCATCGGGGCAGAGGCAGCTGGAGGCAGGAGGGGGCCAGAGGTGCAGAGTGAGCCAAAGAGAGGCAAGGAGAAGGAGCGGGACGATCGTGCGAGAGGTGAAATCACAATTTTCTGTTGCTGTGGCTGATTTCTGCACAAAGCAGCATCCATGGCTGCTTGCAGCCTCTGGTGGGGAGGCTGAGGTTGCAGGGACCAGAGCTGAGAGCTGGCTGACACCTCCCCGTGGGGCACTGGGGGTCTCAAGGGCTCATCCCCTCCAGTGCTGACAGAATCCACTTCCCGGTGTGTCCTTTTCCCGACAAGGCACTCGCTCCTCCGAAGGCTGGACCCTCTGTCTAGGCAGCTGTGGCGAGGCCTTCTTCAGGGAGTGGCTGTCCCATGCCAGTCAGGAGCTGTCCATGCTCAAGGGGAGGGGGTACCACAGACGACTGTCCTGGGGCTTTTGAAATTCTGCCTGTCACATGCTGCAAAACCCTTTCCTTGGATACCAAAAAACAATTACCAGACATTATTTGGGAGCTAGGTCTCTTAGGGGTCGCATGCAATCCTGCATGACACCTGGCTCCTGCACAGGGCTGTCGCTGGGTCAGTAGCGTCATGTGTTGTTGAAGAGTCCTGGAAAAACATGTGAGAATTAGACTATGTGGATAAGCACGTAGCTAGTGTGTCTGGGGCCCATGCATGGATGTGGGGGTGCAGGTGCGGCCAGCCATCCCACATCCCACCCCTCCCTAGTGTGCCTCTACCCTCTCCACTCGGAAGCTGGCCCGCCCCTTCCAGCTGCCCCAGAACGGTCGTTGCTCTTAGGCGCTTAATGCTGCCTCACTGCCCCAGCCCTGCCTGTTTTGATTTCCTAATTCCTCATCAGTTTGCAACGTTTTTAGTAGAATTCGCACCTGAATCTTTTATGGTACATACACTGTTGAGCAATCCAAGGAATGACTGCACTGCCAGGCAGCATTTTACCAGGCTGAGCATGGCTGTCTTGTTGTGGGCTGGGGGTGGGGTGGGGTGGGGCTGCTGTCAATCCAACCAAATTCCAGATTCCACTGGACTAAAAAAGAAAAGGAGGAGAAAGAGGTGGAGGAGAGAAGGAGAAAGAGGAGAAGAAGGAGGAGGAGAAGGGATAGGAGGAGAAGGAGGGGAAAGAGAAGGAAGAGGAGAAGGAAGAGGAGAAGAAAGAGGAGGGAAGGAGGAGAAAGAGGAGGAGAAGAAGGAGGAGGAAGAGAAGGGATAGGAGGAGAGGGAGGAGAAAGAGGAGGAGGAGAAAGAGGAGGAGGAGAAGGAAGAGGAAGAGAGGGAGGAGAAAAGAGGAGGAGAAGGAAGAGGAGGAGAAAGAAGGAGAGGGAGGAGAAAGAAGGAAGAGGAAGAGAAGGAGGAGAAAGAGGAGTAGGAGAAGGAGGAGGAGAAGGAGAAAGGAGTAGGAGAAGGAATAGGAGAGGGAGGAGAAAGAAGGTGGAGGAGGAGAAGGAGAGGGAAGAGGAAGAGAAGCAAGAGTGGGAGGAGGAACGGGAGGAGAAGGAGGAAAAGAAGGAGAAGGAGGAGGAGAAGGAAGAAGAAGAGCAGGAGGACCCCAGCAGTGACCTGTGGCCCTTAGTACCTGCATGAGTCCTTGGCGGGGCCTCCACTGCCCAGACAGACCTGGCATGGGGCGCTGAAGCTTTGAGCAGGCCAAGTGCGCCAAAGCCCCAGCACAGGCCGGCAGCTCCCGGCGCGGCCCTCTGAGAGCTGGCAATCTGCTTGTGGCATGAAATAAACACCAGCAGTGGGGCGGCATCAATCTTCAGGTGAAAGAATTATTAGTGGCCCGGTGACCTAGGACGCGCTCGTAACAAGCTAAGAGGTGTTATTGATGGCGCTGTGCTCGCTCCTGGTGGCTCCAGGTGGGATGCCTTTTCCCGAAATGTAAACACGCCAGGCCTGCTTTCCATAACCACTGTCATCCGCGCCCCCGTGCAGACCAGAGCTCCCTTGCTCGGGAGGAGGTTTTATGACGCTGCCCTGAAGACCAGACTCACACCCCGCATTCCACTAGCTGGGGTCCTCGGAATCTGAGCTGTTTATCAGATCAGGGTTGTTTCTTATCTTCACGGTGAAAGACAAACCAGAACCCACAGCAGCCCCGCCACAGGGGCCCTTTTCCAGGAGGGGCTTCTTCCTCCAGAATGAAACGCCCTTCTATTTCTTCTTTGTCAGGCTGAGGCCTCGCCCTTACCAACCAGGAGGTGCCCAGGGTCACCAGGGGGCACGCCCTATTGCAGCTGGGGCCGGCGTCCTTGTCTGCTGACCGCCCCTCTGCCCCAAGAGCTCACTCCTTCCTGCATCTTCCTTTGCCGTGAGCCTCTCCCACCGTCTAGCCCCTGGCCAGCCCCCCTCATCTAAACTCTGTGGTGGCTTGCTTCTCACTCGTCACTTTAGGCTGCAGATATCAGAAAAAGGGAAGGCAGTGGCAGAGCAGGAAGAGCCGTCTCTGCGTGGAAGCCCCGTCTCTGCGTGGAAGCCCCGAGGGGCGGGTTGAGGCTGCCCCGGGCCGAGCTGCAACCTGGGATCTCCTTCTGTGACTCTCAGCGCTGGGTGGGAGGCGAGGGTCTTGCTCTAGCTTGCAGAGCCTAGGGGGCCATTTCCTGCCCAAACCAGACAATGCACGGGGTTCTGGGGTCTGTAATAGTTGTGTCTGTGTCACTGAAGTCACTGGCAACTGACTAACTACCAACCTGACTGCTCTGTGTGTGAGTGGGCAGCGTGGCCTCTGTGTGCGCTGAGGCCTGAGTACCTTGGGATGCCTGGTGTTTAGGGGACCCTGGGAAGATGCTTTGTCTTCCGAGCACCTGAAATAAAACTGATGGATGGGCGATTAGGGCTATGTCTTACTTTAAAATGATCACCACACTGTTTGAGTCTCCAGTCTCCGGTGATTTGTGAGAACAAGGGCAGAAAGGGAGATCGGGAGAAATGACGGCCCATGAAGCGGAAGAACTTACTACAGGGAAGAATCACATCGCCAGGTCTGACAGCGTAGTGTGTTTGAAGGGAAGAGAGTCTTAAACATTTCCAGGGGGACTACGATGATGTATCTTTCACTGTCATACAATTTTTAATTTAAAGATCCCATATTATGCGATTGCTCCTCGCTGCTCAACCATGTATGGCAATTTGCATCAGTGGAAACATCACAGTGCCTCCTCATCCGCCTTCTTCACTGGATCTGGCACCAGGTGACATCCAGCTCTTCCCAAAAGTCATTGTGACTGGGAGAGGTCAACATTTCAGACCGACTCAGGACCTCGAGGCAGCTGGGATAGCCTAGCTGAAGACACTCGGAAAGAGGCTCCAGAGCTGCTGCAGGGCGCAGCCAGGGTGCCGGAGTGGAGCGTGCTCAGGATGAGGGGGGCGCTGAGGGGGTCCTGGCAAAGGTCTTCTACTCAAATGTGTTTGAAAAAGGAACACCTGCAGCATGTTTGGGTGGCACTTAGTATGCCTCTTTACTTTCCTGGCTGAGTTGTCCTGGCCCCACCAGTGGCCACTTGCATGTAATGGGGCGACAGCCCTGTAGCACCCTGGGGAGCTCCACTGAGTAGGAAACACCTGAGTGGCCTGGCCCAGACCCTAAAGTCATCCTTACCCGGTGCACTCGACAACTCTGACGTGTGATGTCTTCTTGCGTTTGTACGATGACCTCGGATGTGCGTTGACAGTTACTTGTCTCTCTCCAGCTTACGAGAAGGAAGTGACTCATTTCACTGGTCCTTTAGAAACATGGATGTGTGTGGCTGTTTCATGCACAAGGGACCCATGAACCTGCAGCCACATCTGTTAGTGGACAGGAGCTCGCCCTGCTGCAACACAGTGTGACAAATGCCACGGCGAGGGGTTTGGGGCTGGGCATCACTTCTGAGAAGCCAGGCTACGATCCCTCTGTGCAGCGAGGACCCTCAAGGACAAGCCCACCCTTTACTTGGAGCGGGAATTCTGGCTGCAGAAGGAGGTCCCTCTGCGGTGGACAGTTGTCCTGGAACTTCCTGAAGCGATGAGGTTGGGACTGAGAGCGCCAGAGCGGGCTTCCAAATTCTTCTCCACCACCGACCTAGCTAAGGGAAATTAGCAAGTCAATCAGAGTTTTGGAGCTCGGGGCCTGCAGCTGCAAAGCATGACAAAAACTGCCGTGAAGAAGAAACTTATAGTGCGAAGAACAGAAAGGCTGTCGTCCTGTGTTTTCTTTGGGTCCTAGGAGTCAGATGGCACCCAGCCTCACTCTGTCCTGTGAGGGATGGTGCCTCCTCCCCATGGTGCCTCCATCCAGGGGCCAGTCTGGCCCTGGCCCAGGGTTTTGTCCAGGAGGGAGAATGGAGGAAGGAGACGGCAGAGAACATAAAGGACCAAGAGCAAGACAAAAGGCGTGTGACTAAGGCATGGGTGCAGACTGTCCGACTGGGGGGCATACTTCAAGGTCGGTGGGGGGCTGGGTCATGCCCACCCACAGCCTGCTCCTCCTTTCAGTTGTGTTCTCTCAGCGGGAGTAACTAGTGTCACCTCATGTGTACCTGGCAACCTGACCCTTCTGGTACAGACTTTGAGGGACAGGCTGGCTGTGGGCCCCCATGGGTGCGCCCTGCCTCTGCCCCCGGCAGCCCTGTTGAACCTCCTACTCCCAATCACTCCAGAGAATGGCAGGGTAGCAGTTTCCTTACAGGGCACCCAGATCAATAACAGATCAAATGGTGAAGCAATTGTTTTTTAAAAAAAATCTATTTAGTACAGGGTCTACAGGGTCTCACTACACAGATCAGACTCGTAGTGATCTTCCTGTTTTTCAGCCTCCCAAGTGCTGGGATTACAGGTGCATGCCGCCATGCCCAGTCTCAGTTGCCATCTCAGTACACCCCGGGGGCAAGGCTGGCAGGGCAGCAAGCTGAGGATTGAACCCCAATCCCTGCGTCTGCCTAAGCAGGCGCTTTAATCTGCTGAGCCATCTGGCTGGCCCTTTTAGAAGCAATCACTGATAAAAGACCTTCTGTATTTGTACCGTTCAGGCCTCCTGCTAATGAGGAAATTTTACTACTATTGCACAGCGCTGAAAATGAAGGTCAAGTAACACTGTCAAGGTCACCCAGCTGGCCTAGGATGGTCATAGTCTAGAACCTCTCATGGCAAGAGACAGAATCAGGATCAGAGAGAGCTAGGAAGAGTGTGTCACTGCCAGAGCCCCGTGACAAAAGGCAAAGACACCCCCACAAACAAAGAAGCTTCACTGAAGAGCACTTGCTGGGCAGACTCAGGGACACAGCCCTGCCTGGGGTCAGCGAGACCTTATAAGGTCTAGGGTTCCAGATAAGCCTCCCAGAGCAGAAGCTGGCTGCTGGGCCCACGTCCTACTGCCCAGCACTGGCCTGCCCCATCCTCCTCTGTCCTTCACAGACTCCATCTCTCAAACCCTGGACTTCTCAGCCCAGGACTTTCATACACAGTAAGCATGTTCTAGGTAAAACACAGAACATGCTCTAAGACATTAGGACACTAAAGAAAAACGCAAGTGTTATGGTTTATATCTAGTTGTCCCCCCAAAGCCTCATGCAATCATGGGGCCGGGACTTCTAGAGTTTGAGACTTAAGTCATGATCCACTGGGATTATGTGTTTTAGTACTGATGGGGTTATTGGTCTGAGTACGACTGGGATTATGGGTGTGGCCTAAGGCAGATAGGCTAAGGTAGAGAGCCTGAATGTAATATAAAGACAGACAGAGAGACAGACGGTGGCTGTTGCTCTCTGCGCTCTGGTTGGTCAGTTGCCTCTGTTGCAATTGTTGCTGTTCCGCTGCCATGAACTGGATGCTCTCTGCCCTGTTCCACTCAGCCTTGGGCCAGCTGAATATGGACTGAAACCTCCAGCAACTGTGAGCTAAATAAACCTTTCCTGCCTTTATTTTGAGTGTCGAGTATTTGTTCCAGCAAGTAAAAGTAACTAAGACAGCAAGGCAGTATGAAAGGGAAGCCTCTGTCAATTTTAAGCTGCTAATCATTTTTAAAAGGAGGGAATTATTTGTATGCATCACTTCACATAAAGTTCCATATATACATTGTCATCTGTTATCACTCAGACCATTTCATTGCCTGCATTTTCCTAATAGAATCTTCTTACAGGATTTCTATTATGTAGAATAATTACTGATCCTCAGCATCAAATGTTCAATTAAACTCACAAATCAAAAACAGATTCTTTTCATAAGAGGAAATAGTATTAGTAAATAAAAACTAGGCTATGACACGACAATGATGCCATATGGAAAGTTCCAAAGCAATTATCTGAGAAGATGACAGAGCAGGCAGTGGTGATGGGAGACTCAGCCTCCCAGAGTTTTCTAAATGCATGCAGATATTGGAATTTAGGGAAGAAACGGTGATTGGAGTTGACTCAAGGTGGGGAAGACTCGCTGGCATCCACCACAGGGTGGCCGTGGTCAAAGCCAGGGAAGTTAAGAGCTGCTAACTGATACAAGGGGGAAAGTCACGTGGAAAACCCTGTACTACGTCAACACCCAACTGACTGATTAGGAACACCAGAGGCATCAGTTGGCAGTCTGTAGATGGGCAGGATGAGGAGGGAGGATTTCATGAGAATCCATGGAATCAGTAAATAAGATGAGGAAATAGAAGAAAAAACTACCCCTCTCTCGAGGGGAAGTGATCTAGACTATTATGATCTGTACTTCTGGGAATTTCTCCTAAGGGGGGAAAAATCTTTATGTGCCAGTTTATGTTCTGATAAAGGACAATATTCAATATCAGCAGAACATTTGTGTAAGAATTTCCAGGAGAGGGCTGGGGAGATAGCTTGGCAGCCTGAGTGCCTACCTGGCAAGCGTAAAGACCTGGGTTCAATCCCAGGTACCGCATGCTCTTCCAGCTCCAGAACACTGGGCTCATCGTACCAGCCAAGGAACCAGGTGTGGTGGTGCACGCCTGCAATCCCAGTGCTGGGAAGGCTGAGACAGGAGGATCACTACAAGTCTGAGCTGCGTAGTGAGATCCAGTACACAGAGAGAGAGAGAGAGAGAGGGAGAGGGGAGGGGGAGGGGGAAGGGGAAGGGAAAGGGGAGGGAGAGGGAGAGGGAGAGAGAATCTCTGTGGACATGCAGAAAGCTCCCTGCAGCTGGGAGCTGGGAGCTGAGCAGGTTCTGGGCCGGATGCCGGGGATCTACGGCAGCGAAGAGCCGGTTACGAGAGGGTTGTGGCCGCCACAGCCCTGCGCAGAGGTGAGGGCACGCAAGCTCCCGCTGTGTCGTCATCTTCCAGCACACACGTTTCTTTGAAGAGCAGCAGCAGGACAGTTTCCTAGCGGGGTCTGCTCGCTCCTCTCTGCCTTTGGGGCCAGGTGCCTGTGCCCAGCTCCGGTGGCCTTTCAGGGCTCGCTGCCCCCAGGCTGGGCTGTGCTATCACTGGTCAGCTCAGAGTCAGGACACGGTCACTGCGTCACTCCTGAAGCTGAGAGCTCTTCTTCCCGACCCTCCAGCCACCCTCCTGCTACCAGCGGGGCTCTGGCAGTGCTGTCACCTTTGAACACTGGATGCAAAAAGCAAGGAAGCTCTAGACCCACGCAGCCTGGATTGCATGGAAACTGATCTCTCAGTGGCTTTCTCTGTCACAGTTCTTCAGAGCTGACACCAGGCCCCCGGGGCCTTGGGTCGAGGACAAGCAGATTCTGCCGCTGGTCACTAGGTCTGATCTGCGGGAGGGTCTCACGCTGAGGCAGCCCCTGGCAGGAGGGCCCCACACCAGGTGACTGGCATCCACATAGCTGGTCTGTTGGCCCACAAACCACATTCTGCTACCCTTTGGAGCCTTGATCCAGGAGATTTTCTGGCACTGCCAGGCTGTGGTTGGCACCAAGACTGGCAGCCTTTGCTTCCACTTCTCTCTTTGCCACTGAAGAATGGTGGTCTCTGAGTCCACATAGTGGAGGCCCCATTATGCTCTGCCTTGGACCAGGTTCCACGGTGAATGCTACACCACGGAGCTGACTCCAGGAAGATTCCTGGGGAAATGACTCCAGGTGGCACTGGGAAGGGAGTTGGGGAGAGGCAGGGAAAGGAAAGACCCTGGCAAGGTGCACTTGCCAGCAGGTGTCCAGAGCACAGCCGGAGCTCATGCCACTGAGGGTGCCCAGGTGCCAACGATAGAGTTGCCCCACCTTGGGTCCAGGAAGGTGGAATGTCTGTCCTTGGACTTCCACGTGTCACGGGCTGGGTCTACACTAGCAGCTTCCCCTGCTTGGCACTCCTGGCCCGCCCCAGCTGAGCACATGGGGAGTTGTCAGTGGCAGAGTGACAGATACCACCCCTGGGTGACCAGGAGAGGCCTCTCATTGGGTGGCTCAGGGAGCCAAGGTCAGGCTTAGCGAAAAGAGATCACAGCAGAAGGGACCAGGGTCGGGGACAGTCTCAAAGAGCACAAACCAAAATAACAATTACTGCTTTAGGGAGCAGCTTTCGGTTCTAAAGTGCCAATGACTGGGAAGAATAAGAGGAGGGAGTTGGAGGAGCCCCGGGAGTGCTGGGCCGTGCGCCGCTGGTCAGGCTGTAAGCGTGTGCACTGGGAAGGCGCCCGGCAGTGTGCCCACGGCCGACTCCCACTAACGACACAAAGCTGGGCGCTGCCCTTGCTGTCAGCCCTGAGGAGTCTGATGCGACACAGAGAACCTGCCTAGGACTGGCTCTCCTCATAGGAATGAAGTAGAGGCATCGCAGAAAGCCAGAGACCGCAGCTATGCCTGCTTAACTCGCTGTTCTCCCACCAGCGCCCCCAACTCACCCTCCTGCAGCGCTTGCCATCTCGTGGAATCACGCCCTCTGTGTTTCCGACTTAGTCTGAGTCTGCTTCCTTAGCAGGCAGGGACTCGCCTTGCTTACGTTCTCCTGGGCTTGTGCCTGGTGACGATCGATGCATGGTGCCGTGGTTTCGATCTAAAGTTCCCCAAATTCTCCTGTGTGAGGAAGGGGACTGTTCCATGGGGTGCTCCGCTCATTAGCTCAGAGCCACCTGTGTGTCCTGGCGGGTGTGTGTGTGTGTGTGTGTGTGTGTGTGTGTGTGCCCCCGCTGTGATCTGGAAGTGGGTGTCTCCCACCCTTGCTCTCCCTCTGTGCTCAGCTTCCGGGCCACCCTGGCCCTGGGATCAGTGGCTGTTCCCTCTGTTCCCTTCCGCCATGTTGCTGCTTCCAGGAGCCTGTAGACCACAGCTATAGACAGGAGCACAAGTAACCCTTGTGTAAGCTGTGGGTGTTGGGGGTCGCGAACCAGTGCAGGGAAAGCGCCTGAGATGTGTGCTGCGGTAGACGGGTAGGTGTGTGGACAGTGGGATGGACAGTGGGACAGATGGTGGGTGGTAGGTGGACAGACGGTGGGACGGACAGTGGGACGGGTGGTGGGCGGTAGGTGGATGGACAGTGGGACAGATGATGGGCAGTAGGTGGACAAACAGTGGGACGGACAGTGGGACGGGTGGTGGGCAGTAGGTGGACGGATGGTGAGATGGATGGTGGAAGAACAGTGGGCATTTGCAACGTTGCTGTTGCTCTCAGGGTGAGAGGAGACTGCGCCAGAATGGGCTTTGGTTTTACTCCAGCAAAGTGGAGTTGTCGCCTGGTGTGGGCTGAGGACACAGCCTCTAGCCCTTCTCCCCGGGGGTCTCACACGTACCCCTGAGGACCTCCTGGCTGAGAGCCCGCCTGGTACCTCACACATTTTCCCCAGTGATCAGACAACCCATTCAAAGAGACCACCGCTCATAAACAACAATGTCCCATTTCCTGTAGGAGCAGGGTCATTTCCCGTGGCAGCACCGGCATTTTCCCCAGTCAGCTGTTTCTGCAGTGGGAACCTGGCCTTCCGGGAAGCCTGGAAGAGGCTCGTCCAACTCCCAGTGTCTGCAGGCTGTGCCAAGGCCCGCCTGCTCCAGGAGAGCAGAGACGGAGCAGCTGCCCGCCCCACCCTGCTGCTCCCCGAAAGGCTGCTCTTGCAGTGTGGGGTCCGTGAGAAAGAGACACGAAGACCCCGAACCCCGAGCAGCCTCGCAGTGGGCAACCCCGGAGAAGGGCTTCTGTAGGGAAGGAGGCCCCTTGTGAGCGAACCTTCCGTGTCCCCAGCTGTCCTTGTCACGTGGCCAAGTGCTACAGGTGGCGGTGGCTGTGGCTGCCTTCACGAAAGTGGTTTCAGAGCTCTTCTATGTAGTGCACTTATGGAGCGTGGTATAAATAACCTGCTTCATAAAACTGGACACTAACTGCATATACCTTCAAGTTCACATTTCTTCTGGGTTTGGTGTGTGTCACTGGCCAGCCTGGCCTCTTTCCGCAGGCTCCTCCTGGCCGATATCCATTGTCCAGGCCGTGGGAGCCAGGCCGATGGGGCTCGGTCAGGGTCACCCTGCTGCCAGCCTCTTTTGCCCTCGGCTGCTCTGGCTCTGTGACAGCCGTGGGCAGTTGTCCTGTTGGCAGTCACTAGTGCCACTCAGTGTCCTGATGCTGCAGACTCTGTAGCCGGACCCTCAGACCTGGTGCTTCGGGTGAGTTCCGTTGCATCTACCCTGTCCGCCATCGCACAGTGTTCAGTCTCAGGCTCTCACCTGGGGACCCCCGAGCACTTCGCCTGACGCACGGAGGTGGGCTTCTCACCTCCCTGCGTCTCCAGCACTGAGCAGTGCTGGCAGTAAGGAGCGGCAGGCGGGGCTCACTGGCTGGAATCACTGTAACAACTAGGTCATGGCAGGGTTCCTCGCTGGTTCCCCCATGCTGTGGGTGACTTGCTTGGTTTCCCCTGGAGTCAGTGGGCTCCAGGAGGCCCCCGGGCCTCAGAGACTTGAGACAAGATGCTTGGAGCCGATCCCATCGGAGTCTGATTCTGGCTATCCTGCTGCTGGCCGGGACAGGGAAGGGGACGGAGGGCCGTGGCTGGTCTTGGCTTCTATCCTCCCTCTGCTGGGACTGGAGGAGGCACTGGGAATGGTGGACCCAGAGGCATAAGGACTGCAGGTGGCGGCCAAGACTTCCCCACAGAACCGGCTGTGGCTGCGCCGGTGTCTCCATCCTTGAGGCTCGGCTTGATGCTGCCTTGCACCTTGAACCACGGAGAATGAGGCTATACTTAGCAGTTAGGGCTCCCCTCTCCCACAGGGGGCAGCAGTGTAGGTACCCCCCTTGGGAGGGATCTAGGACCCTATCTAAGAAGCGGACATCGAGGCTGACAAGAGACCGGGGGTCAGAAGTCTCACACACCACTCTCCTTCCGGGTGACCCACCGAGGCTTGCTGGGAGTCAGCGGAGGATTTCCTATTATTGTTATTCATGTAACTTCATCCACCTGTTGTTCGGGTGGAAGAATGATGCATTTGTGGTTAGTCTCCGTTCCCTAGGATTTCAGGCTGTTCTGAACCTAGAGAGGAATATTCCCAGCAAAACTGGGGGCTTGTTCGCAGGCCTTCGATGCCATGTTCTCTCACTCCCTAGGGTGTTAGGAAAAGAGGCTGCATCTCAGCAGGAGGTCGGGCTGGGATCTAGAATAGGGCCCACCTGGAGCTGGGCCGGGAGGGTCGTCCTTGCCATTTGCTGCATTCGTGGCTCCTTAGGCAAAGCCCAGTAGTGTGATTGCAGCACACAGGGCAGTCATGGCCCAGGAGCAGGCTGGCAGGCCAGGAACGCGCGGCTCGGGGTGGGAGAGCACGCATGCATGGCGGTGGGGAGCCAACCCAGCCGGGCCCTCCAAGAACACTGTCCCCAGGGTTCGGCTCTCCTGGACCTGATTCCAGCCAGGCCTCAGTACCAGGTTGTTGGGCTGAGGGCTCAGGTACCCCGTGAGTGCTCAGGCGTGGAAGGAGTGAGTCCCTTGGGAGGTGATGTGGCCACTGGCTTCTCCAGTCCTCTTGTTGGCTGAAAAGTCTAAGGTAGGGCTTAGGAGAATCGCCTCTTTCCCTAGAGCTGGCCTGGTCATGACCAAGAAAGGCCTGGGGGACACAGAGGGCTGGCAGGGCTGTCGCGGGCAGCATCGTGGCTACTTGGCTGGAGCCACCCTTCTAACTCCCGTGTTATGGCAGCGTTCACTAAACAGGCTTGTGTAGTGGCCAGTGGGCTCCTAAGCTGGGCCAGCAAGAGTGACGGACACCGAAGGACGAGGGCAGGTGGGAGAGAAGCTGGTACTGACCCACCCCCGGCCTCTCCACCTAGTCACACCCTGCCCAGTGTCTGGTGTCAGGACCCAGGAGATCCCTGGGATGTCTGAACTTGACGGGTGGTCAGTGTGAAACCTCTGTCTTTTACCCAGGGGAGGGGACCCTGGGGACCTCCCTTTCTTGCACTTCTGCCTAGTCACCTGGTTCTGGAGGGATGAGCTGAGTTTGGGAGTGAATACAAGCAGCTCACTTAACATACCTGAGGCCTCCTCTTCTTATCTGGAAAGTGGGGTGATAGTGGAGACTTCCTTGTCTCCCCCATGAGTTACCCATAATGACCTAAGGGAAATGCCTTGCAACGTGCAAAGCCCTCTGCAGGGGTGAAGTAAATCGCCACAGAGGCGGGCGGCAGTGTGCCTGAGCCACTGGGCCATGGCAGTAGATGGCCCTGAGCATTCTGACGGCCCACTGGTAGTCCGGCACCCTCAGACACAAAGCGCCACCCCACCACGCCACAGCCACCCCAAGGTCAGTGTGCCTGCACTTAGGGGCGAGACCAAGGCCTTCACTGCGAGGACTGCCCTATGTCTCCTCCTCAGAGGCCTCTGCCGCATCCTGGCCCAGATCTCGCACCACGCTGCAGCTGGCTGTGTACACAGTGGCAGGAACGCTGCTACCCCAGCCCAGATTCCGGGCGCACCAGGAACGGGGTCCCCACACCACGTACTGGTAGCACGAATCCGTGGCTTGCTTCTGCAGTGTGCCCACCTGGCCCAAGTGGCACAGCAGCCTGTCTCAGGGCCAGGTGTGGTGGCCAGTGGAGACAGCCAGCAGGGGGCGGATCCTGTCCCGGTGTCGGAGAGCGAAGCACCAGGCTGCTAATCGGCACGGAAGGTCCAGGGCGCGTGGGAGCCTCGGGAAGCCCATTAGTCTCCGTGCCCTTGACTGTCTGCGCCTTCTTAATGAGACTCTCAATGTGTGACTAGAAGGAGTTTTTATTATAAAAATTAATGCCTAGTTTCGTAAATGAATGGGCTTCCCCGTGACATCGCCACACACGCATATGTGGTGCTTTAATCGTCTCCACCTCCCGGCACGCTTTCTCGTCGTCCCACCCTCGCCACCCCTCCCCTTGGTCTCTTTTCCCTTCCTTAATAGCCCTTTGTCAACTTTTAGATCATGTTTCCATTTTATTTTAAAGTTTCTGCAAACAGAGGAGAGTGCGTGGCGCTTGTCTGCCAGGCCTGGTTTACCTCACTTCGCGGGGCGCTCTGCGGTCCATCTGCTCCCTGGCGGCAGAGAGGGTGTCACCTTGCTCCTTCCCTGAATACGGTGCCAACGTGTGCGTGCCCACCACGCCTGCCCTATCCATCGAGCTGCTGCTGGGCACCGAGGCTGGCCCCACCGCTTGCCTCTTGGGAACAGCGCACGCGTCTCTTCTCTGTGTGGACAGCCCAGGGTCCCTGGATTGCACAACGGATCTGGTTTTGGCTTTTGGGGAAACTTTCGTGCTGCTTTCTAAGGTGGTGGTTCCCATGGCCAGCTCCACCAATAGCACAGAAGGTTCCTTTTTTCTTCATACTCTGGCCAATATGTGTCATTTTTTTCTTTGCTGATGGCCATTCAGACTGGACCGAGGTGGAATCTCCATGTGATTTTGCTCTGCATTTCCCTGATGGCTCAGGATGTTGAACTCTTGTCTATATTTGCTGGATATTTGTAATTATTTTAAGAAATGTCTGTTTAATAAATTTATAAGTTGGCACATGTTTTTTTTATTTGTTTGGTGATAAGCTTTTGAGTTCATTAAATATTCTGTATATTAACAATCTGTCAGAAAAACATCCAAAGGGGCAGGGGAGATAGCTTGGCAGTCTAAGTCCCTGCCTGGAAAGTGCGAAGATCCAGGTTCCATCCTCGGTACCACATGCCTGCAATCCCAGCGCTAGGGAGGCTGAGACAAGAGGATCACTACAAGTCAGAAGTGCATAGCAAGACCCTGTATCAAATAAATAAATAAATTGATTTAAGAAAAAAAACCAGCCAAGATTTTCCCCCTTTCTGCAGGTTTTCCCTTTGCTCTGCTGATCAATTCCTTCACTGTGTGGAAGCCGTAATGGGAGGTTGTCCCAGGCATCCATTCTCTTACTTGATCTCCTGAGGTGTTGGAATCGGCTTGAGGAAGTCGTTGCCTGTGCCTACGTCTTCAAGTGTTTCTGTCACGTTTTCTTCTAGAAAGTTCCAAGTTCTGGGCTTTACATTAAGGCCTTGATTCATCTAGAGCTGATGTTTGTGCGGGGTGGAAGGTGGGGATCTGGCTCCAGCTTTCCCCACGCGATGTCCAGCTTCCACTGCACCACTTGTGGAGGAGACAGTTGTATCTCCAGTGTGCATCGCAGGCTCCTTTGTCAACAGCTGGGTGGCCCTGCGTGTGGAGCTCACTCCTGGTGCTATGGGCTTGTCCGTTGGTCTGTGTGTCTGTTTCTATGCCAACACCACGCTGTCTCTGTCACCGTGGCTCCGTAGCGTATTTTGACACCACGTACTGTGGCTCTTTCTCCTCCCGCTTGCTATGGGTTTTGGCATCTCTGTGGCTCCATGTGACTTAACAATTCTGTTTCTCTGGTTCTGCGAAGGAGGTCAGGGCTTTGAGTCTGCAGGCTGTTTTCCGTAATAAGTTGACAACAGTTATCACCTAGCCCAATCCAGGAGGGTGGGGGCAATCTTTTGATGTTCCTGTGTCCCTCCTTCAGTATCTTTCTTTAGTGTTTCATAATTTTTTATGAAAAAGATTTTTCACCTTGTTCAGGTTTATTCCTAGGCATTATTTTGGAACACGTTGTGGATGGAATTGTTTTTCCAATTTTTCTTTCTCAGCAAGCTGTTAACCAGTATGTAGAACAGTATTTGACCTTTTTAGGTGTATTTTATGTCTTCCTACTTTATTGAATGTATTTATCAGAGCCAAAAGTCTTTCATGGAATCTTTAGGGTCTTCTACGTATAAGATTACATCATCTGCAGACAAGGGTGATTTGATTTCATGCTGTATGTACTCCTTCTGTTTCCTTCTCTTGCCTGGTTGTTACGGGTCAGATTTCTTTTATTTTGTTAGTGCATGCTTGCATTATATGAAGTTTGCGTTCATTTTAGGAAGTAGGGCATTGACGCGACTCTGCTTGATTCTACCTTGCAAGTCCAGTACTGAGTAAGATTGGTGAGACTGCACGCCTCTGTCTCATTCCTAATTTGAGAGGAACTATTTTCTCTTTCCCCATCTGTTAAGATAATATGGGTTTAGTGCGTGCAGTCTCATGTTGAGGTATGATCCTCTTATATCAAGTTTCTTTGGGATTTTCTTCATGAAAATGGAGCACTCTTCAAGGCTTTTCTGCATCTGCTGAAATGATCCTGACTTTTTATCCTTGATCTTATTTATGTGCTGTATTATATTAGTGACTCAAATATGGTGAACCATTGTCACATCCCTGAAGTAATCCTGACTTGACTGAAGGGTACGATCTTGTGAGTGTGTTACTGAATTCAGCTTGCGAAGCTTTCATTGAGGAGTGTCCCATGGTGGCCGAGGATGCTGGTCTCTTCTGCTGCTTCTGTCTCATCAGGTTTTCATTAATACTGGGGAATACTGACCTTGGAAGATGAGTTTTGATTTGGCTTTTGTTGGGAAAGTTTTCATTACTGTTTAACATTTCATTGCTTATCATGGACATGTTTAGGATTTTTATATCCCTTTGTTTAATTGTATTAGGCCACAGAACTTTGCCTATCCTGGATTTTTAATTTGGAGAAGTTCAGTTTTCAAAACGTTCACTAGTGATTCCTGAATTTCTGCAATGTCTCTCTTTTTGTCTCTCTTTGGGTCCTATTTGTTCTTATCTGTATCTTCTCTCCCTTTTTTTTTTTTTTTTTTAATTTGGCAAAGGATTTATCTATCTTGCCTGTATTATCAAGAGCCAATTCTTAGTTTAATTTATTCTGTATATTGTCATTTTAGTTTCTATTTACTTTGGCTCTGATCTTTTCATCTTTTTTTCTTCTACTGATTTTGAGTTTGACTTGCTTTTGTAAGACATTAGGGTATATCACTAGATATTAATTTGGGATCTTTTTATTTTTTTCATATTGACATTCATAAAATTCTCTATTTAGAATATGTGTGGGGTTGGAGAGATAGCTTAGTGGTCTAGGTGTTTGTCTGACAAGCACAAGGACCTAGGTTTGACCCCCAATATTGCATGCATTGACTCCCTGGAATCCTGGGCACACTATGGTGGCCCCAAAACCAGATATGGTGACACACACCTATCATCCCAGTGTTGGGGAGGCTGAGATGGGAGGATCACTATGAGTCCAAGCTGCATAGCAAGACCCTGTACCAAATACATACTTTAAAAAAAAAAGTATGTGTGTATTTTCTTTACTATTATTACATTGCTAGTGAAATGGGTTTCTTGCAGACAGCAAATTGTTGGGTCTCATTATAATCCAATCAGTCAACTTTGAGCTTTTAATTGGCAGAGCAAGGCCATGTAGACTCAGGGTTATTATTTAAAGATTATGACAGTATTAATAATAATTTCTGCCATTTTTTTTTCTGGTTGTTTCTAGTAGTCTATTTTTTTTTTCTTATTTATCTTAGAGGTTTGATCACATATTGAAATGATAATGATTGGTTCTTTTGTGGTGTTCACCTGCTTATCTTTTCAGTAAGATGTAGTCATGTTCTTGTGATTGTGTTACACATCTCCTGTGTGTAGAATTCATTTAAACATTTTCTGTAGTACTGGTTTAGCTATTATGAATTCCATTATTCTTAACGTAGAAAGTCTTGTGTCTCCAATTCTGTAAAAAATTTTATTTATTTATTTTTTTAGGGAAGGGTCTACAGGGTGTTCAGGGTCTCACTACTAGATCAGACTCTTATTGATCTGCCTGTTTATATCCTCCCAAGAGCTGGGATTACAGGCGTGCGCCACCGCGCCCAATCTCAATTGCCCTCTCAGCATGACTTGGGATCAAACACCCAGCCCCTGTACCTGCTTGCAGGCACTTTAATTTGCTGAGCTATTTGGCCAGTCCATAAAAAATATTTTAAAGAGAAAGTAACAAAAACAAAAAACAATAACAAAGACGAAAACAAAGCAACAAAGAGCGGTAAAAATGATACTGAATTTCAGAACAACAGGAATTAAAACAGGAGATTAAAAATGATTGTTACATTGCATGTTGTTATCATCAAATTTGGTGTTCAGATTACCAGATATAGATGTACAAGGCTGATCAGACAGTTAAACCTTTAGAAATTTCAATAGACCAATAGAAATTAATAATACAATTATCTTAGCTATCTTTTGTGTACCCCCTTCCTTTCCTCCATCCCAGTTTTTCTTTCCTTTTAATAAAAGATAAACATGACGGCGAAGCCAAGGGTCAGCACAGGTTATCGGGGCAGTTGCAGTGGTTGGCACACTTTGGATTGCTACCCTTCTAGTCATTACTCAGAATCAGAGACATAGGCGTGACATCCTTCAATTTGGAAAGATAACTTCGATAGACGCAATGGCTTAGGTTGACATTGATCTATTTCACGGCTGGAAGCGCATCCTTCTACGCCCTCCTGGGCTTTAAGCTTCTGCTGAGCAGCCCCAGGTTACGCTAACGGCTCACCTTTATAGCTGTCTTTGCCTTTCTCTCAAGCATTGTTTGATAGCCTTTCTTTGTTCTGAGTGTTTGCTGGCCTGACGTTAATGTACCATGGAGAGGCTAGTTCCTGGTCACGCCTAGGTGGGGCTCTAAGTGCCATCTGGATGTCCACGCCTTTCCTAAGAGTCAGACACTTTATATCACGCCTTTACTGAGCGGGTTTTCTATGCTTTCAGTCTGTGCTGCAGCTTCTTCATCTACACTTATGACTCGTAGGCTTGGTCTTTTAACCTTAGGCCCTAGTTCTTGTATATTCTGTTCGCTCTTTCCCATTTTTTTATCATTACCTAAATGTGAGCATTAATCCACTTTGTCTTTAAGCCCTGACATCGTTTCTTGTGAATTTCCACTGAGGTCTTTTTTTACACTTACTGAATTTTCCTTTCCAAATATCTGGTTTTTTGTTTGTTTGTTTTTCCCAGAGTCTGTATCTCTTTATTGGATGAGTCTTTCATATCCTGCCCTATCCCCTTTAACTCTTGGCTGCTTGTTTGCGTCCTTTTTGAGTTTCTTGATCATGGTTAAACCATCCTTTTCAATCTTCTCTCCTTCAGTCTCTTTGGAGTCAGTTACTACACAGTGCTCGACTTTTAGAGGAGTCACGATGCCTTGATTTTCCAAGTGTCTCCTAATTCTTCACTGAGACTTGCACATCTCTGTGTTGGATGTCTCTTCCACTCTTATGCAAGGGCCTTCTGAGGGCACGGACTTCTCTTGATCATGTGCCAGGCCACTGACTTGAAACACTTCACGTGAGAAGTCTTGCTCCTTGTCACAAAGGGTGAGACCTCCAAGAGCTGTGTTTTCCACCACAGCCCGTGGCCTAGCTGTCCGTGCTTCCTGGAAGGCCACGTCAGCCACTGCCCACTCAGGCAGTGCAGCCAGACATTGCAGTCCTGCTGAACTGATTTGTCCAAGTTTTCTGGATCTCAGAACATGTCACTCCTTAGCTGTAAGACCCTGCGAGATGGCCCCTCTCCATGACCCCTGCCTATAGCTCTCTGAGAGATGGCTGTACATGTATTGAGTTTCCTCTCGAGAGCTGCATTGCTCTTCAGGTGACGTCACTCGCAGATAAACCCCCTGAACCGGATTAGAATTTGTGTGCGTCAGGGTGTTCCTGCGGTAGCTCAGCCATCTTGTGGCTTCCGTCTGCATTGGTCACTAGTGAAGAAGGTGGACTTCCAGTCCCACTTCAGCAGGGGTGGCAAGAGGACCAGCGAGATAGCTTAGCGGTCTAAAGCACCTGCTTAGGCAAGCTTAAGCAACCTCAGGGACTGTAGTTTGATCCCTAGCACCACATGCTGCACCAGCCCTGCCCCCACAGGGGGTTGAGCCAGTCACAAAAACAAAAACATCAACAACAACAACAAAAGAAGGGATGGCAAGAGTGATGGATGAGTTCAAAGTGAGTGGGCATATTCAGCGAAGGATTAATGGAAATGTGTCTCCTAATGTAGTACATGCTTTAAAAGTTAAGTATTGATCTTCTTTTCTGGTCAGTCACGCCTCGCAGGCAGGCTCGTGGAGTCAGCTCCCCGGCCCTCCCTGAGCAGCCCCTGGAGTGGTTCGGCGCTTCTCCTGGCGTCAGCTTCCCAGTGTTCCGTGCTGTTTTGATTGTGTCATGTCTTGATTGGTTCCCAGAACTTCATCTCAGTGAATCCCCGTGCAATATCATCTCTCCTTTGTTGCCCTGAACGCTGCCACCACAACGCAGCCTCCCAAGGGCCACCTCTCCTCCACCCTCCTGTCCCGGCCCCAGCCTGAGTCTGTGCTTCTCTGACCCACGTGGCCCAGCCAGCATGGACACCGCAGGTTAGTGGGGCTTTCTGGACACAGTGGAGCCTGCACAGCCTCCCCTGCTTTGCAGTTTATGTTTGCAGCTTTTTGCTGCTGTTACTTACGACTCAAAGACAGTAACTTTCAGCAGAGAACAGGAAAGAGGAAAATGCATAATAATTTATATCTAAGTGCTCACCACCCTTGTTATTTTCTGCACTTTCCCAAGAAAGGCATAATTGCCTTATCAAATTTAGCTTTTCTTTCTTTTTACATGCAAATTCATGTTCTTTCCAGCAAATAAATGTGTCCTTTTAGGCAATGAGCCTTTTCAGATCACAGCTTCTATGGTCCCCAGGCTAGGAAAACAAGCAAGACAAAGGCAGCGTTGATGTTGAAAGCAGGTAATCTAAGAATTCTTGTTTCCTAAACACTTCCGAGAACAACTCTTAGCAGGTTTGGTCTCAGGAGGCTCCCTTTAGAATTTCTCCTCAGCATGAAGAGGACAGAAATAGCCACTCCTTCCCTCATGCGGGGCGGATCGCATCAGGCACCTGGCGCCTGGCCTTGACTCTTGGAAATGTACCTCGAATCTCGCGCAGCTCTAAGCCCTGGCTTGATCAAGCGCACCCTGAGGTGTAACGGGAGCTTGAGACGTTTTCTGAGAAGAAAAGCAGAGAACACGAATTTCCAAAACAAAAAGCCGGGAAGCGATGGCACCTTTTCACAATCTGAAATGGCGAAAGTGTGGTCAAAAGGACTTGTCCACATCGAAGGCTGAGCTCTGTCTGTCTGTCTTGCACGGGGAAAGCCGTGTGCGCCCTCTGGGTGTGGCCCACCACCCCAATCTTAGGGGAATGGTAAGACTTGCACCCAGCCTGCATCCTACAAAGTAGGTCCTCTGGCCCTCAAGGATGGAACTAAAATAAGGGCTTGGAAATGATCGGGCTGGGCGGGCAGGGCTCGTTCTGTCTCCTGGGGGGTGGGGCGGGATAAGTGAGGCCAGGCCACGGGAGCACTTATGCAGTGGACGCACTGGCTGTAGAAAGCCACTGGAAGCCACGGCACAGCTCGGGCGAGGTAGGAATGTGCAGACCACTCGCTGCATTTGAATTGCAGATGGACGGTGACCAGCACTTCAGTACCAGTGTGTCCCCTACACATACGGCCTGTAATCATCCTACAAAACTATTTGTGCTTTATCTGAACCTTCAGTGAGCATGATGTGCTTATACGTGACAGCCCTGGTCACTGAGGCGGGGGCCCAGGAGGTCCGGACGGGCCGTGCTGTAGGAATCCCCCCGGAGCTCTCAGATGCCAGGTCCCGAGGGAGATCCAGCCGGCAGTGCCTTCCTTCACCTCAGCGGGATTTTGAGGCTTATCTCTGTCATTGTCCGCACCGTCGTTTGTTCCATTTTATTGCCAAGTAGTATTTGTTTACATGTAAAAACCAGTTTGTTGACTCACATGCAAACCATTTCCAAAGCAGAGCAAATTTTATTTTTTAAACTCGATGATCCAAATGTTTCCAATTCCATGTACCGCGGGACTCCTTCCCCAGTAATTAAGCGGGAGTCTTCGCAGCAAATCAGCTCCGCGTGAGTTTGTTCTGCTCCGTGGCACTCTTTTACCCTTGCGCAGGGCCACGCCGTCTGGTGGTGGGGCCTCGCTGCAGATGACTAGGTCCCCGGTACCCAAGTGCCGGTCACAGATGATCCTGCCTTGGGGTGGGTTCTAAGCCCAGACAAAGGGGGAAAAGCAGCTGCACAGCTCCTCGCAGGGGACCCCGGCTGCATCCATCCCATACCTCCGCTGAGCCTCTGCCCTGACTTTGTTGACCTTGGCCTTTTTCAAAAGTCTCTCCCCAAATTAATAAGTAAAAGGTGTTAACATTGGCCGTGTCTCCTCGGCTTCTCTCTAGAAAGTGTATATTTCCCCTCTTCCTTTCTGCAGTAAATTTTTTTCTCTTTTAGGGTCATAAAATTTGTTGAAATTTCTGAAGAGTCAGCTTACTTTACATTTTAAAGCTTCTTAGCTTTCAGCCCTCTCTACTTTCGCTGCAAGAGTGCTACCACAACAGAGGAATGCCGGAGTGAGACGCTGATCCCAGCGGTCCCCAGGCGTTTTCTCTCTCCACAAGCTATCTGGAAAGCGGAGCATCTCCTGACACGGACTCCCAGAACTCACTTCAGATTTCTGAACCATTTAAGCTGTAAATAGCTGGGATTCCACGCTTCCTCTCCCGCTTAGCAATGGGCATCTGCGTCAAGATGATCTGATCTTGTCCCGTGGCCACAGGAAGAGCCCTGTTTGCATTGAATGTTCACAGCTCCTGTGCTGGCCCCCAGCAGCTGGGTCCTGGTGCGTGGACGCCAGGCGCTGCCCTGTGTCCTGCATGGCTCAGGGCTCTGCTGGTCTCCCTCAGCAGGGCCTAGTGCCTGTAGTGCAGATATGTGCTTAAGAAGAGGGGGCTCTGTGGCAGCTCTTGGTGGTGAAATTAGGGTCCAACGGAAGTGTGCCCAGCCAGCCCACCATGGCTGGTGACCGAGGGTGCCGCTGGACTCTTCCCAGTTCCTCCCCGTGGCACTGTGGCTGGTGTGTGGTCAGCTGTGCTGGGGATACTTAGGAGGTGTGCACAGCAAGGACCTTCATGGTCAGTTTGACTTCAGGGAAGAGCCCGAAGTCTTAGGGTACCAATTGGATGGACAAGGCCAGCCAGAGCACGTGGCTGGGCACCCACAAGCTGCTTGTCTGTTGTCTGGCACTGAGCAGCAACAGCACTCACTACAGCTCTGATTGCAGCTCTGAAAGACACCTATGCATTGCCCAGAAGGTGAGCCAGAGCTGCAGCCCTGCCCACTGCCCACAGGAAGCAGAGCATGAGGCAGCGGGTGCCAAGCACACTCTGGGGGAAGCAATCCTGCTGACAAGAGGATGTGGCACAGTCGAGTCTCCCTCAGAGGCTGCTGTGGGGGCGGGGAGCACAAGGGCTTGTGAATGGGAGGCCTACCTCCCAAGCCCCGCCACCAGATGCCAGGGACAGCCTTTCCTAAGCAGCCTGCACTCACCTGCAGTGCCACGCAGAGGACTTGATGGGACACAGCCTTGCAGCCCAGCAGGAGGATGCCCTGGAGATGTGGGGTCAGCATGTGCACAGGCTGTGGTGGCCTTCTAGGGTCACCTTCATGCTGCCATTCAGCTCTGCAGCTGTGGTAGAGGATGCCACTGTGTTTGGGACAATTGTCCCTCTTCACACAGAGACAGGCTGCCTAAAGAAAAGTTGGGGAATTTCTCAATTAGTTTTTTATAAAAAATTGTTTTAGAAAATTAATTAATTTGGTACAGGGTCTCGCTACGCAGCTCAGACGCGTAGTCATCCTCCTGCATTAGCTTCCCCAGCACTGGGATTCCGCACATGCACCACCACACCTGGTTTCAGTGGCCAGCACAGTATGCCCAGGATTCCGGGGCTGGCATGGCATCTGGTACCAGGGGTCAAACCTGGGTCCTTGTGCTTGCCAGGAAGGCACTTAGACTGATAGCTATCTCCCCAGCCCCCCACTAGCTTTGGCCCAGGAATTATCCTGTAACATTTGGACCATCTCTTGGGTCCTTTACACCATCGGACCAAATAGCTGGAGGAAACTTGCAGTCCACGTTCCATATGTTTTTGGTTAGAAAGGAGTGGTGCGGATTTAATCCTAAATGAGATGGTGATGTTCAAGAGAAGTTGTGCTTCAGTTTGAATTAAGTTTACATGGGCCTAAAAGGTAGGTGACATTTCCTATAAACAGTGTGAACCTTAAAGAAAAGCAGCATCAATCTGGGGTGACGCTTATGGTTGAGAACTAGGGATGGAAATTTCCCCTTGGTGGTGAGAGTGTCACGCGGAGCCTCGGAGTGCTCCAGAGCTCTGATTACATGAGGCCTTTGCCTCTCTCCTTGGGGCTGTGCAGCTATGCATTAGTAACTATTTTTTCAGTGTGCCGGCTCTGAGGTAAGCCCTGAGTGCCCCAGAACAGGGTTCCTGCCCCTAGCAGTGCAGGTTCTCCGTGGGAGAAGGAGGAATAAAACAACCGCACCACACCACGGTAAGGGTTTTATTGAACCTCAGAGGAAGCAGGAAATCCTTCTGCAGGAGGGGATGCATGGAGCACAAACTCAGAGGAAGGGTTTCTCTCTCTACAGGGGTGCTAAGGAGGCTGCTCCAGGCCAAGGAAAGGGGAGGTAGACCAGAAAGCCCTGGACCTAAGGACTCGCTGGAGCTCACAGGCTGTGTGACTCAGTACAGGTGCCCGTCCAGAGGGACAGAAGGATGCGGTTCGTGCTTGTGGACTCCGAATTGCTGTGCAAAAAACCATTTCGTTCAGTGACAGCTGATGCCCAGGGAAGTGGATCAGGGCTCCACGGGGAAGGCTAAGGCCCCACGCAGGAGGCAGAGACGGTAAGAGGCATCCTGCACCCCACCGAGGTGATTGTACAGAGATTGGCAAGAGCTACTGCTGAGTCGAGGGCCCCAGGCCGGCCACAAGGGAGAGGCTGGATTAAGAGGCACTGTGGGACCCGGAAGTGCAAAGCCTGTCCTCCCAAGCAGGTGCCCCACCCACAGGAGGCAAGGGCTGGCGGCGGCGTGGGGCTCTAGGGAACCGGGTCATCTGCGTGAGACCACTTTGTAAGTAGTACAACTGGTACACTCCAGGTGTGGTGATCCACAT
Source organism: Capromys pilorides (assembly GCA_004027915.1). Lineage (NCBI taxonomy): Eukaryota > Metazoa > Chordata > Mammalia > Rodentia > Capromyidae > Capromys > Capromys pilorides. Next base: position 20,187 of record PVKN010001847.1, on the reverse strand, counting down.
GTATAATCCCAGCACTCTGGGAGGTTGAGGCAGGAGGATAAAAAATTCAAGCCCAGTTTGGGCAACTTAGTGACTTAGGGAGACCCTGATTCCAAATAAAACAAAAAAATCAAAAGGTCTGAAGATGCAGCTCAGTGCAGAGGTCCTAAGTTCAATCCTAGCACCACAGGAAAAGACAGACAGACAGACAGACAGACAGACAGACTGTATATGTTTATGGAATATCATGTGATGTCCAGATACAGCACACATTGTGCAACGTTCAAATCAAAATAAGAATATTTATTTCTTCAAACATTTATCATTTATTTGTTGTGACCAACGTGGAATTTTAAGGGCAGACTCCAACGGGGACCAGAGTGGACAGAGACGTGATCTCATGGTCACATAAGGGCAGGACACTCAGCCTCCCATGTAGAGCCGAGGGAAGGCAGGACCCCAATAGTGCCGCTGTGTCGCATCTGTGAGCTGGGTTTGTGCAGTATGTGGTCACAGCCGTGCATCTCTGTGGACTTGAAGGGCCGGAGCTCAGGGCTCTCCCTGCCAGGCCAGGCCAGGCCAGGTCTTCCCATTGTGTCCTGGGCCATCCAGCCAGCCACCTGGCAGTTTCCGTGGCTTTGTCTGTGGGCTGGGGGAAAGGCTGGGACCTCCCTGCCATCTTCATCCTGAGAAGCTTTCATGGATAGGGCTTCTGTTTCTAGCAGCTGAGGGTAAGGAAAAAGCACCCCGACCCGTCACCAACCAAGCCTAAGAGTTCATGGTTGACGCCTTCACCCACCCTCTGCAGGCCCACTGCTCTGAGGACCCGCAGCCCTGACCTCCACGCTCTCACTCAAGTCAGCCTCCAGGGCCGAGCAGCGCCGGGGGCGTGACGTTCCTCTCGATTTGCACAGATGTGTGTCGATCTTGATCCCCGCCCCAGCCCTCACAGGGCCATGCTGGTGAGGGAACACAGTCATTGAACAACACATTTTACACCCCATGGTCATGGAGCCAGAGCCTCTTGGCACATAACAGAGACTTCAGGGATGCTGTTCAAGGTCTAGCAGTGAGAGCAGACAAAATATTAGGGCTCCGGGGAGCAAGCAGTGCGGCAGCCTGCCAGTGGGGATGCGGAAGCTGAGGCAGGCAGTCTCTCTTAAGCGCAGTTCTACTGGATGAAGGTCGGGGGCTCGGCCTGGCTGGTGCCGCCTTCCCGCCCCACCGCCTTCGCACTTCTGCAGCCAGCAGCGAGGGGAGAGTCCTACAGACTTTAAGGCCCTGTACCACTTCTTAACAGCACACTTTACACCATGGCAATAAAACATGAAGATTTCATGGTACGGAGTACAGGATCTCCTCTCGGCGGGAGTGTAAGGCAAAACCCCTGGGAATGGGCTTCACAGTTATTACGGGGCGGAGGTCATATGCTTTCCCAGCCAAGAACTTTCATATTGCTGGAAAGGCCAGGCGTGTTTATTTATCAAATTACCTGTGTGGCTTAGTTTGCCGCTGCTGCATTTCGTACACCTGATGCAGACAGCACCGGGGGATGGGCAGCCGGGGCTCGTGCATGTGAGAAAGGAAACGGGGCCACGGCCAGTGGCTCGCTGGGCTGTTCTGCGCCCTGGTTCCGAGGAAGGGGCCACGCTCCGACCACAGGGAGTTCCGCTTCCTTTTCAGAGATTCATGGGCAAAGCACAGGCCTGAGTTTTGTGACCTGGGACGTGGCCTTCTATTCTCACACCAGAATTTTCCTTCTGGCTATGCTTGGTCTCACGGGAAACTAGGTAACGCTCAGTGCATTGAATTTGTGAGAGGAAGATTTTTTTTTTTTAGTCGTAGGCAAAATGGGTCTCCGGGTGGCTGGCATGCCCACAGGGGAAGTGGGTATCTTCTCAAGCGCTCTGCATGGCCGGCCTCGGAGGCACCGTGACGGGACCTGGTTTCCTGGCCTTCTCGGGCCCCATGGCGCTCTCTTTCTCCCACTCCCACCCCCTCTCGGGGTGCAGTTCCTCTCCTGCTGCTCTGTTTTGCATCTGGACTGGGCCCCAGAGGCTTCTCTAGCTAGAGCTTCTTCCCTGCAGCTCAAGGTGGTCAGTCAGAGGCGGTGGCCCTCGGGAGCTGGGGATCCAAGGGGGAAGCCCTTGGGCGTGGCCTGAGTGGGGTCTGGGGGTCCTGGCCCCTGCCTGCCTCTCCCGGATTCCTGGCTATCCTAGGGTGAGAAGCTTCGCCCTGCCCTAAGCTGCCTGTGGAGATCATTGTCCTCAGGACGGGCCGAGAAGCCTGGCGCCGGACAACACTGAATGGGCTCAACCAGGAGCCTCCGTGAACCTTTCCCCCTTCCAGTTGATTTCTCTCCGGTACTTTATCACAGCGATGGGACGCTGACTAACACAGCTACAAGGTTTTTTTTTTTTTTTTTTCACTGCAAATATAATAAATCACATTGCCAGTTCCTGGGTGTTACAGTGAAAAGTTAGACTGAAGGGGTCAGAGTGTCCTCTGGGAGTTAGGTGATTATATTATCTTAGAGGAGCAATGACCCCTCTTGACCAAAGGTTTAATCAGTAGGGCGGAAGGCTCAGGCAGCCCTGGTACAGATAGTGCAGAGCTGAAGAGACCAGGCCCCCGGGTGCTGCCCAGGCCTCTGGGTGCAGCAACTGAAGGCCTGGGGAGCTCACTGAAACCAAGCCCCTTTGCTCTGAGGCCCCCCCAGCGATGTCACCCCCTCTGTCCCTTTCGGTGTCTTCCCAAGGGCTCCTGCAGGGAGAGAGAGGGCTGCCCCCCAATGAGGGTTGCTGTAGTGTCTGCCCACCAGCCTCTGCTCTGGGGTGCTTCCCTGAGGAGGTCCACTCTTGGGGGTTCCAGGCAGTGGCTCTGGGTCTGATGGGGGGTAGGGGACTTCTAGTTCTGCTTTTCTTAGGTGAGATTCCTCCCCAGCCACAGCCACCCGTGGTCATGGTCACGGTCCTGATGCCAGGTGGGTGTCTGGCCTCAGCGGCAGTGACTGTAGAAGACGCCGGGAGCTCCTGAAAGGGGCTGTGCTTGTGGCCCGCTGCCTCGCCACATGGCATGGATGACAGGCTAAGGATCTTCTTTTCTTTCCTTTAAATCGATTTCAAACTGTACAGCCTCACAGTTCAAGAGCAGCTGCTGAATCTCAGGCCCTCCATGGGAGACGTGCTATGGAGAGGTCAGTTTTATTCCTAGGTCGTCTGCGAAGGCCTGCACACCCCCTGCACGCAGTGCTCTCTCCCGGGAAGCCCTGGGCTTGCTTCCTGCGACTTCAGTATGGAATTCTCTCATGGGCCAGTGGCCCCCACCCTCTCTCGTGGCCCAAGGAACTGGTTTCCTGGAGGGATGTTGTTCCGTGTGTCAGGGTAGAGGTGGGTGGCGGCTCGGGGCGGTTGGAGCACATCGCGTTCATTATGCTCTTTGTTTCTATTATTATTACATTCTAACGCAGTACCTGGACAGCTCACTGAAGTGAGGAAGGAGCGGGAGCCCTGAGCTTATTTTCCTGCAGCGAGACTGTCCCGTCCCAGGGGGATGGAGGCGGTGACACCCAAGTGCGTGCTCAGCCAGTCTACTCTGTCCGTTCCTTGTGGTTGCTGTCCTGTAGGAAACTTGCCTCACAAAGACAGGATGCTGGAGAGAGCGGCAGGCTTCTCAGTGCTTTTGGGGGGGGGGGCGCTCTCAGGATATTCCACCTTAATCCAGAACATATGGAGATTGGGGGTTGTCTCAAAACTACTTTTAGAGCCAGCAGTGTTTGGGATCTCCCGCAGTCAAGCCCCTTCTAGCCTAGACGTCTGCTCGTCTGGCTTCTTCACAAAGGGCTCGTGGACGCTTTCCTTCAGTCTGGAATCTCGGCAGCTGGGAAGGAATGGATAAGATTCCCTCTCAAGAGCTGAGGCCGGTGGTCACGCACCAGCTGGGAGAAGGCGGGCCCTGGCCTGGCATCTTCCGGAACCTCTGCTAATGCTTACAACTTGTCGTGAGTCCCCACCCGCGCTTGTCACTCCTGTGGTTCCTGACTGATTTTCGGGGCGTGCCCTTTGTCTGCCGACTGGAGCACAGTTGGCATTTGCCCTGGAAGTGATGGATTGAGTTCACTGAGCAGGTTGAACACGTCACACGGGTAGACACGATTTCCAGACCATTCTGCATCACTGACATGTGTTTTCACACATGTGTTTCTAAGGAACTCTCTGAAGCTGTCCTCGTAGCTCAAAAACTCTGGCCAGGGATGCATTTGTGGGAAGCCAGCTTCCGTCTGTGTCTCCGATGTGTGGGCTCTGCGCTCGCCTCCTTCCAGAGCAGCACAGATACACATGGGCCAAGGACACGTGCTTCAATGTGGGACACAGCTCTGACGGCATCCTGCGATTGTTCCTAGGCTCAGGTGGCAGCTCTGGCCCGGCCAGCCTTTCTGAGCGGGTGACCCGGTGTGCAGACTCACGTTCAGAAGCAACTGCTTCGACTGCAGCTGTGAAACTAGGAAGCTGGCATCTTGCAGCCTCTGTGTCCGAGCACGGACCGACCCAGGATGACTGGAGCAGTTTTCCTGATACGTCATCACTGCAGCACTTGAATAGTTCTGCAGCTGTGGTTTCCCTTGGCAACCAGAGTGCACACACACATCCTCACACACTTCCTCTTGAAACACGCATGGCACAGGAACAAGCACTGTGGCCTTAGGGTCAACATCGGCACACTCACAGACCCGAGTTGTGCATCACGGCGACCCGTGAACCCCAACGGTTGTGCCTCGACCTCCCCTGCCATCGCCTCTGTTTGTCCAGTCGGACGGTGGCCTGGAGATGAACACTCGCCATAGCGAACGCCTCCCCCAAAGGTTCCCAGCAGACATGCTCCACGGCAGGGAGGAGCCCTGCAACAGCAGGGGCTCTGTGGTCAGCCACTGGGAATAGCGCTCCCTCCCCGTGGATGAGCTACGTTCCTTCTGTGACTGACTCTGTTCCTCGTGTTCACATTTTTTCCTTTGGAGAAACTCCAAAGGCTCGTCATTTAATGCAGGGCACTTGGTCTCCGTGTGACAGAGCCGTCTTAGAGGTTTGGTGGCTTCACGGGGTAGCTGATCGCCACGCATACGTGAAGCAAGGCTGGAAAAGGGAAGCACCTGTGGCAGCGAGCTCGTAGCCCGAGCAGGACTCTGTTCAACGCGCCTTGCTTTTCCTTACGACCTCAGCGCCTTCTGTGGTCTCCTCGCAGGGCTTTTGCCCCCCTCCAAGGCGCCCTCCTCCGATGATCCCTGCTTCTGCTCATTTTGGTTCAGGTGACTGTGTGGGTTTTACCAAAACTGTGACTCAGACAAGTGTGTGGCCCCTGGGAAAACCGTGTGGATGGAAGTGGCCTGTGAAATAGTGGGCAGGGTACATGTGGACTAAGTGCTGGGCTCTGACCTGAAGCCTGCCACCAGAAGTGGCTTAGCTGTCACTGCTCATGAACAGGGTTTCTGGTCTGAGTCTGTGAGCAGCTGGTTTGTTAAGGTCTCTGTGCCGGCACGCTTCTCTGCCAAGGTTGCTCTATCTTTGCGGCAGCTCACCAGGGCTAGCGTCCCCTCCTTGGTTCCCCTTGGGATCAGCTGTAAGCCACGCCCCACCCACAGCTCTCCTGTGTGTTGTCGTGCCCCACCCCCCACCGCCTGCCCTGAAGCTCCAAGTTCAGGCCTCATCCTCTGATCCTTCAGGACCGGCTGCAGGTTGCAAAGAGAGGAGGTCTTGGCCACAGAGGGTGCAAGGTCCCTGCTGTCCTGTGGCCCTGCCCGCTATCCTCTAGTGGCCCCTTCAGGTGTTCCTTGGAGCACTGGATCTGATGTCTTCCCAGCCAGCCAAGCGCTCCATGGACCTTCTGGCCCCCACACAAGGTGGCTCCTGTGTCCATCTCACAAAAGAGCTCTCTCTACGCAGCATCTTGGCCAGCTAGTGGCCCAGGGCCCTTGGAGGTCTCTTGCCAGTGGGTTTCCCAGCAATTTCATTTTTTGCTACATTACAGAGAAGGTGACCCTCCTGCCCTGACTGCACCTCTGGGCATGAGAACAGCAGCGAGGTCAGAGCTGGTGGTGGGGGTTTTATGCCCAGCCCACTGGCCACCGGACCCATGCAGCAGCTGAAAGGGCCGGGTCACCAGCAGCATGACCTTAGAACCACGGCAGGTGCAAATGGCGGAGGGACCTGGTGCATCCTGGGAGTCCATTCAATGTGTGTGGTCTACCTGGTGTGAGCGCATCTCAATCCCTCAACGTCCAGGGGTTGCTAAGGCAGATGGAATTTGTGAAGCGCCAGTTTCTCCTTGGAATGCAGGATGTCGCCATTTACACAGGGCAACTGTGGGCAGAGGCTGCAGCTTTGTCAGGACACTGGGCCCCGGGTGCCCACTGGCCGGTCCAGTAAGAGCTCCTAAGTGCATGTTAAGGTGGGGCCCGGGCTCTGCCACCAGCAGCCAATCCTCAGCCATGTGAATTCCTGATTGGGACCCCATTGTTTTCTGTCCCTGAGATCACAAGAGGGCCAGTCCTTTCTTGGGGGCTTATGGATTGGCTCCGTGGTTTAAGTGCCTGTGCGGGCAATCCAGTCAGGCACAGGGCTTGATCCCGAAACTCACTCTTAAGGCAGCCTGAACCAGCCAAAAATAATCCTTCCCTTTCTGTCTCGTCTATGCAGTTGCTATGTATCGTGCCTGGACATCCCCCACACGCCTCCTGTGCTCAGAGGTCGGGCTGGGTTGGTATTAGGAGGTGGGGGTCTGGCCAGAAAAGGCAGATGACTTGGAGCATGACCAGAAAGGCCATGTCCTCCCCTGGCTCCTCCCTCTCTGCATCCTGGCCTCTGTGATGTGAGCAGCTGTCCCCTGCCAGACCCTCCCACCTTGCCACTGACCACAAGCTTCCTAAAATGTGAGGAAAGCCTACCTTCCTTCCTCTAAGTTTAGGGCATTGTGTCTAAGCAACCAGAAGGTGGGTAACACAGCACAGAAGACAGTGACATCTGCCTCTGTGCCTGCCCCTGCAGTCCAGAGGGCCTGGGGTCTGGACATTCCTCTGCCAGGGGACATGCTGGGGGTACAGTAGGGTGCTAAGCCAGGGCTCTCCATGAAGGTGGCCACAGAAACCATCTCAGTCCTCAGTGCCTCTGTCATCAGAAAGTGCTCCCCCAGGGGATGGCAGCGGGGAGGCGGCGTCAGCAGGTGGCTTGGGAGTCTGGTCTGGACAGGGTCCCACAGGAGGCAAAAAGACACTCAGACCTCGTTACCTGCAGAGCTGGGCAGCCAAACCTTCCCTCCTGGCCTTTTTGTCAACCGCAGGGCCTTCATGTGAGCTTTAAACCTATCTCTTTGTGTGTTCTAAGGTTGGGTCTCATTAAGCTGCCAAGTTGCCCAGGCTGGATTTGAACCTGAACTCTTGCCTCAGCTTCCCAGAGTGCTGGCCTGCACATATGTGCCACCACCACGCCAGGCTCCATCCAGCTTTTATTCCCAAGCCTTATTAGGGGGCAGTCTCTTCCTCCTTGCCCCTGTGCCCTGCTCCCATGACACCGAGGTGACACACCTGCTCCCCTGACCAGCGTGCTGCCCATACCCTTCTGCCTGCTGGCATCAGGACCTGCACAGGTTCCTGCCAGCACTGACTCCTCCTGCCTCCTGGGCCATTCTGTCCTGCCTGGCCACTGCGAGAGCCTTGCTCCAGCCTCGGGGAACCCCACTGGGAACTCCGAGCTGGAAGGGGCTTCCTCAGGGCCAGCCTGTGGCCCCAAGGTGAACTCAGAAAGCAGTGCCTGTGACACACTGGTTGTGCCTGGGCACTGCAGTGCTGGGACGCTGGCGGTGAGTGGGCCTACAGGGTGCCCTGCCATCAGCCTCTGGGTGTGCATGGTCTTTTGGAAAGGGGAAGCTGGGAGCAGCTGACGCCCAGGCCCCTGCGCCCTGCATCTTCTCCGGTTCCATTCGTGCCTGGCTGCTGAGGGCTGTGGTCTCTCCTTGTGGGGGTCACCCAGCTCTGACCTACCTCTCAGCCCAGATCTCCTTGCGTCCTTCACCCTCTGACGTTGCAGCCGGCACCCTTACGCATGGCCAGAGGGGTGCTGGGCCCCCTGCAGCTGCAGGACAGCTCTGCCCCATCTGGGCAGATTCCGCCCCGCCCAGGCACCAGCACCCCGTGTGCACTCTGGCTTCGCCTCTTCCTTTCTTTCATCTGCGTTGTAGTCATTGAAATCCAGGTTCTGCCCCCCGTGCGGCTTTCTGCCTGGGTTTCCTGTCTAATACCCTGATTCAGAGTTTGGTCATTTCAGCAGGAGAAGGCCCCGGTGACTTTGCAGGGTAGAATGGGGATGTTCTTTTGGGATGGAAATGTGTATTGTGAGATCCTGAAAGGAGACTGGAAAGGGAGGGGACCTGCCCAGAGGTCACTGGTCGGGGACTTGCAGTGTCCTTGGGGGGGAGGGGACGCAGGAGGGCATCTGTCTGAGGCTCATGTAATTTGGTTTTATTGAGCATGGAGAAAAGTTAAGAAAATTAATGAAACCAGAGCCAAGGGACACTGTCAGCAGAGTCCCAGAGCCCTGGAGAGTGCCACCTTTAGGGTCTGGGCACTCGTGCTCCTGGCTTTGTCCCCTCCTGCCACGGTGTTTGATTTTCCACACAGCAGTGATCCTGTCAGCCACAGGGAGCCACATCCACTCCCCCTCTCCGAGTGTGCGAGGCGGTATTTTATTTGGGAAGAGAGGGAGGACTTAGAAAACGCTGATGGCCACGATGACTCAGTGGCCCGGGGTGGTTTGGGCATTTGCTTCCAAAGGCATGCGCTCCCTGAGGTGTGCGTGGTCAGTGTGGGGGTGGCGCAGAACGCGTGGCCACCAAAGGGGCGTGTGGAGGGGTGACCACCCATCTAAGAAGGAGGGTGCATGGAGAAGTTCAAGGGCCACCTGAAGGTCACAGTGGCGTCTGGCTTGTTGGTGCTCCGCAGAAGAATGTTTTAGGCCTGCTCAAGGCAGGAGCTCAGCAAGGAAGGGTCACTGAGGACTCAGGTCCCTCACCTCTGGGACAAAGGCTGAGCCAGAGCCTGAGGGCTTGCTGGGGACAGAGTGCGAGCCCAGTCCACCGAGGAGGCACAGAGGGAGGAGTGCGTGATTAAAGCTGATACTCACTTGCAAGCCGCTCACCTCCGGGGTGTGCCTGGGGGCAGGTGGCGTGGGAACAGCCTGCCGCGCCACGGAAGGCAGAGGTCGGGGAGCTCAGCGCTGTGCCCGGAGGGCGCACCTGCTGCCTTGGTCTCATCTGGGCAGCCTGGGCAGGCTGCGGGCTCCCTGGGGGGAAGGAGTTTCGTTTGCCAGCAGCTAGGGCGGCAGAGGGAGTGGGAATAGGGGGCTGCAAGCAAGCCATTGTCTGCGATGCTCTTGTGGCTCCGCATCTACCTGTCCCTTCAGCTGGGAGGCGCCGCACACCGACGCCCAACAATCCTGCCTGCGTGGGCTTTGCTCAGGAAAGGCTTTTGCGCCTGAGCGTGGTCAGATCTCATGCAGGTCAGCGACTCACAAGGATGCGGTGGCGCAGGGAGGAGAGGGTGGCCCTGGTGATGCCTCTGCCCTTAGACCTCGGCCTTCTTTCTTTCTGTAAAATGGAAGTAAAGCATAGTCAGTGCGTTGGGACTTAGTGAGCATTGGGGTGTGTCCTAGGGTTCCTTCCGTAGGGTAGAAGACATGGAGGAGCCAGGACCCAGAGTGACACAGGGCACAGAGGAGGAGCCCTGTCCGGGGCTGACCAAGGTCACTGTACAGTGCAGGGTCACAGTTACCTGGTGGCAAGAACTGTCCCCGAGGGTGTGGAAAGTCTCTCTCCTGAGACATTTACCCTAAAGATACCCCCACAAAGCTGCGGGAGGGCAAGAGCCCTTGGGGCAGACTGTGCCCTGAAACTGGTCATGACAAGCCTCCTTACACCATCAGCAAAGTAAACGTATTTCAATAGTTCACGCTGATTTTTTTTCTTTTACAAACCAGGCAGAAGGGGAGCAGGTGTAGCTGAGAGTGAAGAAAACAATCAGCAAATCCGGGTCTCATGGAAAGTCAAATTAGCAAGGACCTCGGAGGTCACAGTAGACCTTTATTACTCTGTCTCTGTGTGTCTGACAGTCTGTCTGTCTCTCTCTGTCTCTGCCTTTGTCTGTCTCTGTCTCTGTCTCTACCTCTGTCTGCCTCTCTGTCTCTGTCTGTGTTTGTCTCTGTCTGTGTCTGTCTGTCTCTGTCTCTGTCTCTCTCTGTCCTGTCTGTCTTGGTTTGAATCCACATCTTTCCATCCCAGCTGAGCGATTGCCAAATTGTGCCAGGCCCCCTGGCAGAGGCCACAGGCAGCCTCCTCTGCTCTGGAGCAGTTTACCTGGCCCAGCGCTGGTCCTACAAATCATGGAGCTTTGTTGCCTCCCACTCAGCAGCCTGTTCCTCAGCCCCTCTGTCCCATATTTCACCTCAGTAACCCCACCTTTCCACCCCACCAGGCATGGGAACCAGGGCAGTGCTCAGGGGTGAGTCTCTTCTCAAGAGTGGGGACAGAGTCCCTAGACTGTGCTCCAAGCATCCTCAGAGAGAAGAAGATCCTCAGGTGGGCCTCTCACACCCACAGTGGTTCAGTTCAGCTGGGTGTAACAAGCCGCCCACCAATTAGCAGTGCACTGCCCTGGTCCAGGTTGGGTTTCCACAGAGCACTGACCATTCTACCAACATACTATGTAGCCTTCCCTTAAAAAGAAGAAAGAGGCCACAATGCTATGAGTCTACTTCTTCAATTCAAGGTTTTTGCTGAGGAGAAGCTATTGTTACTGTTTTTTTTTTTTTTTTTAGAGAAAAGGAATCTAGAAAGAAAGATTTTTGAGTCTGAGAAGGAAGAGGAGAAGCAAAGTGTTTTCACAGAGGACAGCCAACGTGTGGAGGACTTTCAGCCTTGAATGTGGGGCAGAGCCCAGGCAGGAAGGGGCAGTGTGGTCTCCCTCCATGTGCAGCTTCCTGTAGAGACCAGAAGTTGGTCAGGGTGATAGAATAAGAACTCCAAAGCTGTTCCTTAATCCCTAGAACCTGTGCACGTCACCTGTGCTAGTCATCTTTCAGTTGCTCAATGACAAACTATCTGGGAAGAACCACTTAAAGCAGGAAAGGTCGACTTGACTCCTAGATTCATAGGGTTCAGCCCATGGCCAGCTGGGCTCATAGCCTTTAGGCCTGGTGGAGAGGGTAGTAGAGGAAAGTTGCTCCCTTCAGGCCAGCTGGGGAGCAGAGACAGGTGGAATGAGCTGGGGCTGGGTCCCCAGCGACCTGCACCCTCCCACTAAGCCCTAGGCCCTTGTAGCCCACCCAGCTATGGACCCATCAATAGATGAGTCCATGATGACATCAGAACCCTCATGGCCCAACCTCCTTCCCAGTGTCCCTCAGCTGCCAGACAAGGCTTCAGCACATGGGGTTGCAGGGCACTTTAGACCCAGGTCATAGCACAACTGTAGATGGAAAGGGATGTTGCAGATATAAGAACCTTGGGATGAGCTGGTGCCACGTTGTCTAGGCAACCTGTGGTGACCCCAGTGCCCTCAATGGTGGAGGCAGGGAAGCAGAAGCAGGAGGCGTGCGGGTGGAAGTGCGGGCAGGCTAATGTGGGGAAGGACCAGAGCTCCAGAGTGCGGGCGCCTCTGGAGGATGGAGGAGAGGAGGGAACAGATGCAGCCCTTGTGCTCTACAAGGGACGTAGCCCAGCTGACACGTTGATTTTCAGCTTAGCGTACTCAGAACTGTACGAGCATATGTTGTGTTGGTTTAAATAGTTAAGTTTACAGTAATTTACCACAGGAACAGCAGCAAAGTAGTGACGGCTATCACCAAGGAGACTGGTGACACAGATGACCCTAGAAAGGACGATGGAGACCAAATCCTCCGCTGTGAGGAGGGAGCCACTGAATATGAAAAGGGAGAAAATTTGAGTGAACCGTGGCTACTGGATTGGAATTTGAAGAGTTGGGGTAAACCAATCATAGATCACAATGTGTGTGTGTGTGTGTGTGTGTGTGTGTGTGTGTGCATCTGTGTGTGTGCATGCGCGTATGTGCCCACTACCTAGGACCTGAGACATCCCATTAGCAGTGAGCACATTTTGCACTTAGATCTTGCCATCTAAACACCATTTTCCCCTGGGCTCCTTGGAGAGATAAATTTCAGGGTAGATTAGAAAAAGTGGAAGATGCGGCTGGGCCAACTTCTGACCTGGGGAGCGAGAAGGAGCTGAGCAAGATGGGATACAGCAGAGGGACACAGAGGTCAGCTCCCACGGGCCAAACCAGGACTAGCCTGCGCTACGAAGTAAACATCCAGAGTAACACACTGTGATGCACTAGATAAATCAGATCCCAAAGTAATATAAACAAACACAGAGACTGGAGGTGTGAACAAGAATGATGCCTACAGATTAATCTTTACTTTTTAAAATGTAATTAGTATAGGTTCTACAGCGTCTCACTAGTGATTCTTGGACTCCTAGCGATCCTCCTGTTTCCAGCCTCCCAAATGCTGGGATTACAGGCATGTGGCACCATGCCTGGTCTCAGTGGCCTCAGCTCATTGAGAACGGGGCTGGCATGACAGGCCAGAGATCAAACCTGCACACAGATTTAAAGTGTGCCTCTTCAAAATCCTGACTGTGACTCATAGGTGCAGCATGTGTATGTGTGTGTGTGTATGTGTCCACTGCCTATGTAGTAGAAAAGAGAAAAAGTGGAGCCATCTCACAGGTCCTCAAGACAGAAAGCGGCAAGAATATCCCCAGCAAAGGAACAGACTGTCATTATTCACCTCTGAGTGGCTTCAAAGAACTTGTACCCTCCTTCCTATGACATAGAAACCAAAAATGTGAAGCACAAATCTATTCCTAAGAAACCACCAGAGATGTCCACACTGGGCGACAGCCCACGACACACCCAGCGCGTTGTGTCCACCCAGGCTACGGAAAGCAGGGAGAGACTGGGGAATTATCCACTTGACTGAGGGGAATTTGGCACAGGACAAGGGACCATGACGCGTGACTAGAGGAGCCTGTCTGTGTAACAGACACCCCCCCCCCCCCGAGTGCTCAAGGAACACAATCATGGGAAGGCCGTGATGTGAATGTCCCCATCTTGGCGGCTGGGTTCTTACAGAGACGATGGCCTTGTTCTTGGTAAAGATTTGGAAAGCGCTGCTGGGTTGCAACCTGCCGCCAAGCGGGCAGGGATGCGTCTATTTTCTCTGCAGTAGATTCTTCTGGGTGCTTAGGACTGCTGCAAAATATAAAGGAAGGAAACAAGAAAGTAAGGAAGAAAAGAAAAAAGAAGAGATGACACAACAGATCCTTGACTAGTTGTTTCTTATGCGTGGTTTCAGGCTTTTTAAAGGTATTTCACACACACGTGAAAATGAAATTGTGTGACTCTGTGGCATACACAAAATTTGAAACCTTAGAAAGCCTTGATCAGCTGAAGCAATTTTAATAGATGGACTCAGACATTTGTTCTTTGATTGCCTTTGGGGTTTGGCTATTCTTGAGCTGAATGCCTTCTCACTGGGGTTTTGAAGCGAAAACTCCCCACAGTGCAGTCTGTGAAGGGCGGAGTCACAGTACCATAGAGCATTGCCAGAGGTTCCGAGGAGCGTGGTGCGGTCTGACCTGAGGTGGCCGGTGGCTCGTGAGGTCCTCCGTGCTGTGAAGAATTTCACAGCAGAAGTTTCCTGGCCTCGTCACGAGATCAGAACGCGTCCTTCTCTCTGTCACACTTGCAATGAAGCAGAAGCCAGGGCAGCGGCGCTTCCCTCAGAACTTGCTCCCCAAGACTTTCCCCTTTCCTTAAGAAAACCCCCGAAGCTAAGAGGGAACATTTCCAAATACAAGGAACGACAAATAGTATAAGCCATGTCTATGCGCCCAGCAGTACCATCTAAGAAATGTGAATATTTTACTTACAGAACTAAGAGCACGATAGAGACGCTGCAAAGCCTCCTGGGAGCCTCACCCCAACCTGCTTCTCTCGCCCTGCACAAAGGCGGCCACTGTCCCTGAGCTGGTCAACACGCAAAGTATAGTTTTGCCTATTTCTACAAACAATATGTACTTGCCTTTGCACACTTAAGATTTTTCTGGAACAATATAACTTTATATAACGGCCTGCAACTTGCTTTTTTCATGAGGCAAAATACACTGAAAAGTGTATGTGTTTGCCTTGTTTCCTTCCAGGAGATTCGTAGCTCCCGTCACTACATGCCCTCTTTACTTCATTTGGAGCTGACTTTTCTCAAGGCTGAGAAATGAGCTTGGTGACTCCGGCTCCTGTTGCCATGGGTCGACACACTGTTCCTCGCTTCGGCAAATCCGAAGGTGATTTGGTCACACAGTAGCCGGCCGCACCTGTGGGTCCACCTTTAGGCTGTTTGTTCCCTTGCTCTGTTGTCTGTCACGGTGCCATTTCCACACAAGGTCCCTCAACCATCGCTTTCCAGTAAGTTGTGACATCACAAGCGTGAGCCCTCCAACCTGCCCCTGGAAGCTAGCTCCAGCTATGTTTAGGTCACGAAAATTTGCAAGTCGCCTTGTCCATTTGGGATTTCAACAAGGGCCGCACGGAATTTATGGGCCAGTTTGGGAGCAAACAAAGATCTTCAAGTCCTGAGTTCAAGTCTGCTGGAACAGTACCAGGTCGCTGCATCGTATGACAGCTCTGTTCTGAGGGACTCAGGGGCTTCGTGCAGTTTTCCACAACTGTCTCCTTGTTCTGTACCCCCACCGAGAACGCACACGGCAGGGCCCCCTTTGCTTCTCACGCTTCTGTCTTCCTTGTCTTTTCTTTAGAGTGGCCGTGCTGACGGATGTGAGGTGCTACTTCATTGAGGTTTTGATTTGCATTTCCTGGGTGAAGGGACCTGAAGCCATGAGTCATGAGTTTGACTTTTCTTTCCCAGGCGCCCACTGGCTACTTGTGTGTCCTCTCTGGCGAAATGTCTGCTCAAGTGCTTGGCATCTTAAAGCTGGGATTGGCTTTCGGTTGCTGATCTGTGGGACATGCAGCCTGCGCACGCCTCCTCCCACCCTCACATTGCCTGTTTTACTTGGTGGCTTCTTGGCTTTGCTACACAGCAGCTTTTCAGTCTGATGCCCTTTCTCTCGCTGGTTTTATTTGCCTGTGCTTCTGGCATTGTATCCATCACAGCCAAGATTGCCAACACGCAACATTCCCTGTGTTCCGTCCTAGCAGTGGCACAGTCTTAGGTGTGGGTGTGTATCTTGAAACACTGGAAGTCAGGGTTCTGAAGAGTTACTAACTCTGGTGGCTCACAGTGGCACTGTTCACTGTGGCCAGGATTGGGAGGTGGACGAGATGCCCTTTGACAGGTGCCTGGGCACAGAAAGCACAGTGTGAGCTAGGCCAGGTGGAGTACACCTGAGATCCCAGTGTCTGACTGGGCTCGGGCAGGAGGGGCACAGTTTAGACCCAGGCCATGCAGCCGGTGGACTGGATGGGACGTTTTCTCAGGAAAAAAAAAAAAAAAAAAAAAATGAAAAGGGCTTAGGATGTGGCTCTGCAATGGGACATCTCTGGGCTCTGTCTTCATTCTTATTAGCATGCACGCAGGTGCACGCGCGCGCACGTGCACACACACACACACACACACACACACACGACAGAAAGTAAAGAAGAAAAGCACAAGTGCGCTGTGTACAATGGCATGTTGTTCCCTGTCTCACAAAAGAAGAAACTCCTGCCATATTCACTAACATGTGGATGAGCCTTGATGGCCCAATGGCAAGTGAAGTCACCCTGTCCCAGAGCACAGGTGATGTGCGAGGCAAACACTATAGAATGATGGTTGTCGCAGGTGCAGGGGCCGGGGGCTCACTCATCGCCAGGAGCACAGTTTCTGTCAAGCGACTTGATGAGGCTCCAGAAGGCGGCCCTCACCCTTGTGCCTAGTCAGCAATAATGCCCAGCACGTGCGTAGCCCATGCTGTGTTCTTACCACAATGAAGTGAAATAAAATAGTCTTAAAAGATTATGGAAAGAAAACTTCAACAATGCAGTAGCAGCCCTGAGTCTCCCACTCAATCCATCCAGCACGAAATCCTTCTCCACTTACTTGGGCTTTCCGTTGTCTCTGGGCTGCTTCACTGTTTTCCATGTCGAGGTCTCATGTGAGCTTTGATAAATTCATTTGCATGTGTTTTACATGTATTATGCTAATGTAAAGGCATTCGGAAATTTCATTTTCTAACTGTTGCTGACATGTAGAAATACAGTTGACTTCTTGTGCTTTTGGTATAGAGCTAATACCGGGGGCTCCAAATGATAAAAGGGGAATACTGTAGCTCCAATCTACAAGGCGCCTGACATGCTGAGATCAGGGCCACAAAACTGAAGCAAATGCCAAGGAACAGCAGAGGGTAAGAGCACGGAACATTTACTGAGGAGGAGAGATACAGCTCCTGAGAGATGGGACGGCTTTTGGGTTGCCAAGAGCCCCACATTTTAGGGGCAGCTGCCCCTAACAAGCACTCGGTGGGTATGTAATCATGGAGTGGCTATGAACTTTGATCAACCAATAAGGCTACAAGTACGGGCACTTAGATAGTACTGACCCTAAGAGGAAGTGTCCATGGGAAGAACAAGGACTTTCCTGGAAGGGATGAGGCGGGCAGGCGGTCCCGGTCCTCCACCCAGGCACCCCACGTCTGTTTGGGATGTGAAGGACTATTGCTGATCCCCTGAGGAAGCATGGCAGTGTGCTCGTTTCATCTTTGTCTTGACGCCTGGCCTTCAGGGAACACACCTCCAGCCGTGGTGGTTGTGGGTTCTCCTCTTCCACACGGACTTCTTCAGATCAGGCCCAGGCCTGTGCATCTAGAACACCTTCACCTAATGTAGCTCTCTATAGCACCTTGACTTTTGTCTTAGATACTCTTCTCTTGTTGCTGGGACAAATACCCGACACTCAAAATGAAGGAAGGAAAGGTTTATGTAGCTCACAGTTGCTGGAGGTTTCAGTCCATATTTGGCTGGCCCAAGGCTGAGTGGAACAGGGCAGAAAGCATCCAGTTCATGGTGGTGGAACAGTAATAATCACAAGAGAGGCAACCGACCAACCAGGGCGCAGAGAGAAACAGTGAGAGTCTGTCTCTCTGTCTCTCTTTATATTACATTCAGGCTCTCTGCCTTAAGATATCTGCCCTAGACCACACCCACAGTCCCAGCAGTACTCAGACCCATAATCCCATCAGTACTAAAACACATAATTCCAATGGATCATGAGTCAAGTCTCAACTCTAGAAGTCCCTGCCCCATGATTGCATGAGGCTTTGGAGGGGACAACTAGACATAAACCATCACAACTTAGTATTCTGTGGCCTTTCCAAATTCGCTTACTACTTCCTGAAGTAGTGGTATAAGATCCATCTGGGTTTTCTGCATATGTAGCCCATGAACTGCTAATGAAAGGGGTCTCCCCTAGTGCTCATCCGCGTGCGTGGCTCTTCTCTATTCCTCCTTACTGTGCTAGCCAGGACTTCCAGGGCTGGAAGGAGCTGGCGTGCGTGGGTCTCCTCACTTTGTTCTGGATCTTACAATTTCCCCCACCAAACATGGTGCCTCTCAGTCTTCCCTTGTGGATTAGCTCAAATTCATACAAGTCCTGTGGCAGGCTGAGGAAATAAATCAAAATCAGTCTAGGTCTGTTGTAAATATCTCTGCTATAAATGCTCTGGAATGTTTCGTTAGGTGCAGCATGCATAACTATAAGTTTGGTGATTTCACCTTGTGGTGACATTTCTGGATCCTCGGCCAGGGGCACACTGAGCTTAGGGAGGAAGACATTCCTCGTCGAAGCCCCGAGATCTGTTCCTGAGCCTGCATTGTTAATTGAATCAGTCACTAAATGAAGGGCTGTATACAGCACGTAGGTTGCAGTATTCAGAACAGGGGTGGTCAAAGGCGAGTCCGGCCTGCTGACTTCGCTTGTGCTTTCTTAACTCTTCCATGCAGTACTGTAATGCTCAACAAAGCATAAAACTTCAGTAATGTGCTGGACAGCACAGCCAGCAAAAATTACTGTGCTGCATAAACAAGGCGTGAGGACACTGCAGCTCTGGAGGCAAGATGTACAGAGCCGTGCAGAAAAGAGAGACAGGGTGCAAGTTCATGTGGTCATGGGACAGGTGAGCCATCGTTGAGCTGTCTCTACTCTGCCGAGGTGGGCTCCCCCCTCCCTGGCAGGCGGGGCAGCTTGAGGCGGGAGGCGGGAGCGAGCCATGATTTGTTACATGGTCTGGGCTTCAGGGAGGCTGCTGCAGGGAAGCCACGCTTGAACCTCACAAACTGGAAACTCAAAAAGGAAAAGCAGAGGTTGTCCTTTATCACAGGCAGCCAGAGGAGCCCCGGTGTCCAGGAGTTTCCGCTGTCTCCTTTCTTTGCTGACATTCAGAGATGTCATTTCCGCCTCTGTGGCAGGTGTACAGGGGTCTAACACCACGACTTGTATCTTGCTAGTGACCACGGAGGCCGGGCACCTTATCCCACATAATCGGCCATCTGCACGGCCCTCTGGTGAAGAATGTCGAACGTTTTTAATGTGGGCATTGTTTTCCTAGAATATTTACTTTGGGCCCATTCTTCTTTAGCAACCTAAGACACACAGTGCAGGTGTGCATGTGTGTGTGTGTGTGCGCGCATGTGCATGCGTGGCATGGAGCCCGAGGCATGGAGCACGCCAGGCAAGTGCTCTACCCCCAGGCCACTCACCCAGGGCCAGGCATTTTCCTTCTCTCTCTTGTGTGTCCCTGTGTTATGACCAGACAGGAGCATGGGCTGCGAAGCCAGGCCCAGTCACAGGTGAGCACTCAGCCACCCTTGGGTTGGTGACCTACTCTCTGGGCTTTCATGTCATTTCGAAAGTGGGACAAAAAGAGTGGTGCCTGTTGATGCTGTGTGATGCTGACATGGCTGCACGTGGGCTGACCGCGGCATGGCTGCCAGGGGAGGCGCCCGTTCAGACCCACTCTCACGGGGATGGCAGAGCCCCCCGAACTACACCAGGCTTCATAAAGTGTTGCAAGTTGTGGATTATAGTCCGCTGTGTCCCACCATGGTCCCGCCGTGAGCTGGGACCATGAAGCAGAAGGAACAAGAGCCGCTCTGGGTCCTTCTGAGGTATGCGCCTTCATTGGATCCTGACAGATGCCCAGCAAGTATGGGGGTTCTGCTGGGATTGTTAAAGACTGGAAGAGAGTGCTCAAGAGAGCTGAGCTGCCCGAGAGACACCGAACACAGCTGAGGCTCTGGACTGAGCCCCATTCCCTCAGGGCAGGGCCCCTACCTCACATCTAGGTGGCGTCCCCAGAAGGGGCGAGGGATTGCCATCATTCATGGACACCTCAGGTCTAGCTGTGGGGACTCCTGACATCCTGTGCCACTGGTCCATGAGGCTTCCTTCCAGGATCGTACCGCTGGGATTAGGCCACTTTCGGTCCCCACACTAGCAAGCAGCCAAGCATCCCTGGAGCCACGCTAAGTCGCCAGGAGTTGCATTCTAGTTCCTGCTGCCCCAGCCTGGCTCCCCTGCCCCCCAGGATGCACTGTAAGTAGAGCTCAGAGGAGTCACAGGGTGGGTGCACGGGCCCGGAGGAAGGTGGCCAGAAGCCTCCTCATCCCATCCCACAGGGTCTGGGAACTGGATGTTCTGGGCAGGTTGGGATCCGGCTCTGGGGACAGGTCCTGTACTGCCTTCTTGGGGTCCCGGGCATCTTCCCATCAACACTAGACAGTTGCTAGGACCTCACCTGGATCTCTGCAGTGATGAAGTCTTACGGGTGCAGTCCTGCCAGAGGCTGAGACACACTGCCACACGTTCAAGGGAGCTTCTAGGTCCTAGGACAGTGGGAACTGGAGCCGCCAGTGTTCTGCTCAGGGGCTTGCTTCTTCCCCAGGATTGGTTGCTGGGTACGAGGAGGCCCCCAGGAGCCAGCAGACCCACAGGGCTCCAGGACAGAGCCCCAGCCCATCCCCCTGGGAGCAGCCCCAGGCCAGGAGTCCTGACAGGGCCAGGGGTTCTGCTTTCCATAACACCCTTGTAGCTCACCTTGGAAGGAAGGCAGTAGCGTGCAGGCAGCTGGAGCACAGTGACCCTGAGATGGAGTCCT
>PVKN010001846.1:0-47347 GCA_004027915.1 Capromys pilorides | reverse complement strand
TTCCTGCTCATGGGAATTGGTAGTTCTACTGCACAGTAGAACTTCTTGATGCTAGTCCTGTGTCTTGGCCTTCTCAGTGCACACAGCTGAGAATCGGATTTTTTAAAAGGAGAATATTTTCATGAATATTTACTCATATTGAGAGTTCATATTAAGGCTGCTGGATGTATTGAACGTACTTGTTTTGTGTGTGACTGTGTGTGTGACTGAGGACAGCATGCTCTGGGACTGTGATCCTCTACCAGGGCAATTCAGGAAATAGTGACTGTCTTCCAAGATGGGAATCTGCTTGGATGACATGGGAGTATGCTGCTTGCCCTTGTTCCAAGTCCCTTTGACAGCACAATTAGTGGAGTCCCCTGTGGGCTTAAGCTTGTCTGCGTCATTGTGTGTGGGCCTTGTGCTGCAGGAGTCCCCAGGCCCCTTTCAGCAGCACTTTTGAGGGTACTGGCCTTAACAACTCAGAATTCATCCTACTAGAGAACCTGACTTCCCGCTACGAAGTGCCGTGTGTCCTGGACCTCAAGATGGGGACACGGCAGCATGGTGATGATGCTTCAGAAGAGAAAGCAGCCAACCAGATCCGAAAATGTCAGCAGAGCACATCTGCAGTTATTGGCGTGCGTGTGTGTGGCATGCAGGTGAGGACTGTGCTAGTGCACGAGGAGGGCTGGCAGGGGCATCCAGTGGCTGCCACTGACCCCACCATGTCATGGTTGTTTGCTTCAAAGACTCCCCCATTAACTACATGAATGAGTAGGTTTCTTTATGGTTGGGAAAAAGCACATATGATTGAGGCTGACCTGGTGGGCTGAGTGTGGAGTCTGGCTAAGAACAGAGACAAAGGCTGTATCCATGGGTGCAAAGGCAGAGTAGGGCACTGGGAATCTGTGACAGTTCTGTTCAGATATCTTGTCCAAAGCTAAAGGATTGGTTCAGGGCTGCCACCACTCCCCAGGGTCCAGGCCCTGAAGTGGTCCATACACCTGAGCTGCTGGTCTCTCCCTCAGGTGTACCAGGCGGGCACTGGGCAGCTCATGTTCATGAACAAGTACCACGGACGGAAGTTGTCGGTGCAGGGCTTCAAGGAGGCGCTCTTCCAGTTCTTCCATAATGGGCGGTACCTGCGCCGGGAGCTGCTGAGTCCAGTGCTCAAGAAGCTAGCTGAGCTCAAGGCAGTGCTAGAACGGCAGGAGTCCTATCGCTTCTACTCAAGCTCCCTGCTGGTGATCTATGATGGCAAAGAGTGGCCCGAAGTGGCTCTGGACTCAGATGCTGAGGACTTGGAGGACCTGTCAGAAGAATCGGCCGATGAGTCTGCAGGTGCCTATGCCTACAAGCCTCTTGGTGCCAGCTCTGTTGATGTGCGCATGATCGACTTTGCGCATACCACCTGCAGGCTGTATGGCGAGGACAGTGTGGTGCATGAGGGCCAGGACGCTGGCTATATCTTTGGGCTCCAGAATCTGATAGACATTGTCACAGAGATCAGTGAGGAGAGTGGGGAGTGAGCTTGCTGGCTGCTCCAGGATGAGAGATACTGTGTCCCAGGCACAGCTGTGCTGTGTCAGGGAGGTTAGGATGGCCAGGTGGTGGCCCCTGCAGCCTGGAGCTGATGCGTAGTGGCCTCTGTGAGCCCCAGTCTGAGGCAGCCCTGTTTGTGCTCAGAATCTATTTATTTTAACTATTTCTTCAACATTCCAAATTTGATGATGCAGATACCTCTTTCTTCCCTGAGTGTAAATGTTCTAATACAGATTTTTGTTTATTGTATATGGTGCTGCTGTTATTCTTTCTGGGGACATGTAGTCCTGAACGTCAGAAGCCTTACCACATGCTGTTACCTTTGCTCTGCCCCAGCAATATTCTTGCTACTGCCCCTATCTTACAGAGTCAAAAGTCACCTGAATCTCTCTGCTTGATCTTTAGTGCCCCAACCTGGTAACCTGAGGTCACCCAAAAAAGACCCCATTACACACATTTTAGCCAGGTTCTACTGTTCTGCCAGTTGAGTCTCTCAGCACCTGTGCCATTGTTGGGCAGCAGGTAGTTCAAATCACAGGTCCAGGGGCTGGGGAGATAGATCAGTAGAATAAACGCTTGCCTGGCAAATGCAAGGGCCTGAGTTAAATCCCCAGTTCTGCAAACAAAAACCCAAGAAATCACAAGTCCAGTTTTTGAGCCCTTCTGTGCTGCTGTCAGCAGCAGATTGGCTGGACATTGTGATGTTAGAGATTCTAGAGCCAATGCTAGGCTGTGGTCTGTGGATAGTCTGATGTGATAAAGCATGGCCCAGTGAGGTGGTTGTGGGCATGGTGGATCTTGGCCCCAACACCTTTCAGTACTACCCAGCCCTAGATTTCACAGGGTAAAAACCAGTCCCTCATATAGTTGAACCAGTACAGCCCCATGGCCTGGAGGGTGCTTGGGAGGAGAGTCTTAAGGGGGCTCTTGAGTATTACAGCAGGGTCTGGATGTTGGGTTCTAGCAGCTCTGCCCCTCATCTGAACTCTCAGCATTGCTTTCCCAGGCCCCTTGGGCCTACCCTAGGTATGTCTAAAGTAGGGTACTGCTCCTAGTCTCAGGCTTCTGGCGGAACCTGTGTGACCACACCCCGCGGTCCCCATTTGTGAGGCTTTCCTTGGGCTGCATAGGCACCAAAGATTTCAAAGACCTAGAGTTCACTGGGAAGTTAAGGCCACATGGTGACTTATTTCCCATCCTCTGCCAGCCCTTCCAGTTTTTGGAAGTTTTGAGATTAAGAATATGGCTGGATGCGGTGGCACATAACTGTAATCTCAGTTTTCCAGAGACTGAGGCAGGATGATGGTCAACCTGGACAATTGAGGAAGACTTTCAAAATACAAGTCAGTGGTAGGGCACTTGTCTAGTATGGGTGAAGCCCTGGACTTGATTCCCAGTACTGCCAAGAAGAGGGGCACAGAATTTTAAATCGTATAAAGGTAGTGAAACAGGTGCTAACAGTTGATAGGGCTGGGAGGTTGACTGGGGGAGGACGCATCCAGGCAGAGAACAAGATATACATACACATGATAGAAAATGAACGCTACAGGGCGGGGTGTGGACAAGGCAAGAGGACTGGACAGAGGGAGCATCCCCCTGATAACCTGTGCCTATGCCCACTTGTTCCATGCCTACCACAGTGTTGGCCTGGAAGAGACTTACCCACCTGCAGAATTAACAAGGACAGCGTCTTCTCCAAATCCTTACTGTTGTAAGCTATGACTTAACCATGGCCGCGGGTATCTGGCAAAGGTGGCTGGGGACGGGCTCGGGCCTACAATCCAACTGTTGGACAGAAGGCTGCGGATGCCGGAGTCCCTCCCTGCCGCGCCATAAGAGGCCGCCAGGAGGCGCCGCGCTCCAGACCCTGAGCTGACGCTTCTGGGCGGGGCTACAGCGCGCGGAGGTGCGCGCGCACGCGCAGTGTGTGCCGCGGCGGGGCGGGGCGATCTCCCGGCCTGGTATCGTTCTCCGCAACCTGGCCGCTTACCTAGTCCTTTGGAGTCCTGGCCCGGCCCCATGTACCGTGCGCTGTACGCCTTCCACTCGGCGGAGCCCAACGCGCTGGCGTTCGGCGCGGGCGAGACCTTCCTGGTACTGGAACGCAGCAGTACGCACTGGTGGCTGGCGGCGCGGGCGCGCAGCGGCGAGACCGGCTACGTGCCGCCTGCCTACCTACATCGTCTGCAGGTGAGTGCCCTGCCACGACCGCCGCCCAGAGCACCGACCCAGGGTCCCGGTCCTTTGGGCCTGGAGGCTGACCCCCAGCACCCAGGGGCTTGACAGCACCTGACTCCAAGGCCCAAGGCCTGTGGGCGCTGAGACCTCAGAGGCAAGAACCCCTACAATAGATCAGACCTTTGACATTCGAGCTACCAAGAGCTTAGCTCTGGGACTGAGTCTCCTTGGGACCTCAGACACCCCAGGATCCGGAACCTGCATCTGAATAGATTCTGGAGCTGGACCCAAAGACTCCAATTACCAAGTCCCTGATACCCCAATCCTTAATATCCCTTGATCACTAACTAGGGTTCCACACTCTCCCCAACCCCCAGCGTGGGGCTACTGCTTTTACTGCTGTGACACCCCTACCACTGAGACTAGGACACTTAGAAACTCCGTTTCGCTAAACACTTCTAGGTTCTGAAACCCCTCCCCCACCCTTGGGCCCTTAGCACGTTGACCTCCTCCTCACGGTGACCCCCCACCCTCTGAGCTCTGTGTCTTTGACTGTCCTGTATTCAGCCTCTCTCTAAGTTCTTGGCATAAATGACTGAACCAAGGTTTCCAGCCCTTACTGACCCTCCCGACACTGTCCCTTCGGCTATGCCCATGTGTCAAGCCCTGACTTGCAGACTTCTCTGAAATTGAGGGAATGCATCCTTCCTTGTCTCTATCCTGGAGTGACTTCTCCTGAGGATTCCCCTGGTCTGACAGTGGCCCCATTTCTTTCCAGTGGGGGTGGGAGTC
Organism: Capromys pilorides; assembly: GCA_004027915.1. Taxonomy (NCBI): domain Eukaryota; kingdom Metazoa; phylum Chordata; class Mammalia; order Rodentia; family Capromyidae; genus Capromys; species Capromys pilorides. The sequence goes on along the minus strand of PVKN010001846.1, from coordinate 42,853 downwards.
CCAGTTCCTGTTTGCACAGGAGCAGCCCTGTTGCTGGAGCTGTGATCACCATGTCTCAAATTGGTCTCTTCTGACCTTAGGCCTCAGAGGTGGCTTCTGCCAGACATTGCTGCCCTGTCCTAGTTTGAGGCTTTAGAAAATATCCAGTCCTAGACCAGTTCAGAATAGAAATAACAGAAAATCTATTCTTTACCAGAGGGGATGGACTCTCAGCCGAGCCCACCCAGGAGTGTCAAGGGTGGGGAGACCTCCAGCAAGTCCTGTCTTTTCCCCTGCAGGACCAGTGAGGCTGGGTGTTTGGGGATGGGAGAGAAGCTGCCATCTTTTCTGTCACTGTCCTGGCTTCTTACTGCGTACTCCTGTGTTTTGATTTCTCATTCTAACCCTCCACTTGTGTGTTTTCCTTTCTGACTCCATGATTGTATCTCTGGAGCTGTCATCCTTCCTGTCTCCCTCTGCCTACCTCCATGTCCCTATCTCTAGGTCTGTCTTGCTTTTTTCCCCCTTTATATTTGTCTCTCTGCACAATGGCACACCCCATGCCACCTGCAGAGCTTTGCTGACTATATCTATCTGTCTGGCCCTACCAAGGTAACTTCTCAAACCACTCTGAAGTGAGTTCCCTCAGCTCTGGGGCTCCTATTTATCTGGTTGGCCATGAGTGGTGGATCAAGGGAGGGCAGGGTGACTGGCCTGCTGGGTTGCTAAGAATGAGGACCGGAACCTGGAGCAGGTACCAAGACTGTCTCTTTGTCCTTCCTTTGAAGCAGACATAATAGCTGCTTCCCAGGGCAGCCCTAAGGCAGCTTGGAAAGACAACAGGGATAGGCGTGTGTGTGTGTGTGTGTGTGTGTGTGTGTGTGTGTGTGTGAGGGCAGGTCCTCTTGGTTCTTTCTTAGCTCCTAGAGCCTTCATGGGGCTCTGCAGGGCCAAGGCTGTCCTGAGTGTCCTTGGTGTTGAAAGGATCAGCAGGATCCAGAGTGACTGATTAAGAATTCCAGACACTGGAGGCTGCTTCAGCCTGGGCTCTAAACCAAGCCCAGGGACAGAGTAGGTATGCAGTCCTGGCTCTAGGTTGGGACTTGCTGGGATAAGGGTTTGTTCCAGATCCCAGGTCCTGAGATGCATCTGAGCAAAGAACCTTTCTGTGGGGTGAAGTTCTGATTGGGCCCCTGTGTGTGAAGTGGGATCCTGTGGCTGCTTTGTGCCTCTGCTCTCTAACCACTCAAGTGAGTGGGGCACCACTTGAGACCCCATTCAATGGACCTCTACTCACCTGCCTCCTGGGCTGGGTCTGAGCTGAGCACTCTGTCCTGGGGCCAGGTCTGACTACTCACCTCCTGCAGGGCCTAGAGCAGGATGTCCTCCAGGCCATTGATCGGGCCATCGAGGCTGTGCACAACACAGCCATGCGTGATGGTGGCAAGTACAGTCTGGAGCAGCGTGGAGTCCTCCAGTGAGTGCTGGGGAGGTGGGTGGCTTCTCCAGGGAACGTTAGAAATGCTCTGGGTGAGGCCGGGGTGGTGTGGTGAGCACAGAGTGGCGGAGCATGGGGAGACAGAGTGTGAGGGCTGGGACTGTGGGCTCGCAGCCTCCGATAAGGCACCTGTAAGTACTGTGGGTGTGTGCAGTGCTCTTTGCCATAGTGTCCTTATCCCCACCAGGAAGCTGATCCACCATCGGAAAGAGACCCTGTCTCGGAAAGGTCTCTCGACCTCTAGTGCTGCAGTAATGCCCGCATCTACCAGTGACCACCATTTGGATGCCGCCGCGGCTAGGCAGCCCAATGGAGTCTGTCGAACCGGGTTTGAACGGCAGTACAGCTTGCCTAGTTCTGAACATCTTGGGACAGATGGAGCCCTCTACCAGGTACCTGGTGAGGGCATCCTGGAGAAGGAGGTGGGTGGGGCTTAAGGCTTCATCCTGAGATGTATTCATGTATGCATGTATGTTTGTATGTAGTACAGGGTCTCATTCCGTAGATGGGACATGTAGTGATCCTAGTGATCCTCCTGTTTTCAGCCTCCCAGGAGCTGGGATCACAGGCACATGCCACCATGCCCAGTCTCTCAATCGCTTTCTCAGCAGGGCTGGGGAGGGGGGGCGGGGCCAGCATGGCTTTTGGTGCTGAGGATCAAACTCGGGCCCCTGCACTCTGCCTACACAGGTGCTTTAGTCTGCTATCTGGCCAGCCTTTAGATATGCTTTCATCCTGAGGCTCAAGGGTCCACTCATATTAGTAGTGTATCCAGAGCCGTAGCCCTGCCTGCAGTCAGAGTTCAGGGTGCCATACAGCAGCCTGTCCCCTCAGATCCCATTTTTTGTCCTCGCAGGTCCCACCTCAGCCTCGCCGAGCTGCACCCACTACACCACCCCCACCTGTGAAGCGCCGAGATCGTGAGGCCCTGATGGTCTCAGGGAATGGTGAGAGGCAGGAAGATGGGGACTAGAGGGTTGGGAAAGGATAAGACCCCTGTGTTGAGCAGTTGGGGGCTCTGGGCTTGGTAGCACAGAGGGCCTAGCAGAGGCACTGGGATCCGTATGGAGGGTCCCGGGGGCTGGCTGCCCTAGCACAGCCTCTGTCCTCTGCTCACAGGTGGCCGCAACACCACACCCTCCGGGTATAGTTCGGTTTCCAGTGGCTCCTTGGTCAACAGCACTTCTCTGGATACGATCTATACTGGCTCCAGCTCCTCTGAGTTGGGCCCTGACTGCTCACCCACTCCCCCACCTGTGCCACGCAGAGGCACCCACACAGTGTCCCAAGCCCTGCCCTCTCCCTCCAAGGCATTAGCTCCTGAGTCCCCTACAGAGGAGGTGGTGGTTTGTACAACTTCAGCCCCTGATGACTTGGAGTCCCTGGGCACTTTGAGTCTGGGGACCACAGAAGAGAAGGCAGCAGCTGAGACTACGGTGCCCAGGACCATCGGGGCAGAGCTGATGGAGCTTGTGCGGAGAAATACAGGCCTGAGCCACGAATTATGCCGCGTGGCCATTGGTGTTGTGGTGGGTCACATCCAGGCCTCTGTGCCAGCCAGCTCACCTGTCATGGAGCAGGTCCTCCTCTCACTGGTAGAGGGCAAGGTGAGGGGGCATCATGACCAGGAGCCTCCCATGGCCCTCCCTGCCAACCCCATTCCTACCCACACACACATGTCTAGCCTGTATGTGACAGGTATTTGTCAGCTGGGGCCCTAGGCCTTCATTAGGCTGGGTGCTGGGGATATTTGCAGTGACTCAGGAAGAAGAGAGGGAGGAAGAGCATCTGAGGCAGTAGCTACGCCTGGCCTCAGGCCATGACGCAGGGTTGAGTGTGGCTCACTGGGAAGAGGGAAGGAAGTGGCATGGCCAGTACATAGGTGGAGAGAACAGCTACGGGAGGAGCAGAGACCTGGAGTAGCTGGCAGTGAGCCCAGAGGTGGGTGGCCGTAGGGAACGAATGGACTTGGATGGGTGCAGGCAGTGTCTTGCTGGCCTCAGCCGTGGCAAGAATGTGTGTTTGGAGAGCTATTATGGAGGCCGCCTACCCAGATGAGAGAGTCTGAGATGTGTGGGTGCTATGGGATTTGTGCAGGGCGGGAGCAGATTGAAGGCAGTGAGCCCACAGTGTGTAAAGAGAACTGGATGGGCCCAGGGTCCCTCCATCGGGCTCCTGCAGTTTTGGCTTGGGTGGTGAGGCAGTAGCCAGGAGCATAGCCCCTGGTCAGCAGGTTTCAGGAGAATGTGCAGGGTGGGAGATGAAAGGCCTGTTGCCACAGGTGGCGGCTGGGAGTGTGAGGTCTCAGGCATATTCAGGCAAGTGATGGAGCGCATGCCCTTCTCATGGGCGTGTTTATCTGGTGTGCAGTGAGAGACGGGTTTTTGGGAAACATCCCACAGACTGCCATAGGCAGAATCCTGTCCCAGGGGATCATTAAGACCAGAAGCAAACCCCTGCCCAGTGTGGTCCTGTAGGACTTGCACTCCCAGTGTAGGCCCCAGGCCTTGAGTGCGTCCTGGAGATAGTGCGCTGAGCATGTCTTGCTCTCTCTCCCCAGGACATGAGCACAGCCCTACCCTCTGGGCAGGTCTGCCATGACCAGCAGAGGCTGGAAGTGATCTTTGCGGACCTGGCTCGGAGGAAGGACGATGCCCAGCAGCGTAGCTGGGCCCTCTATGAGGATGAGGGCGTCATCCGATGCTATCTGGAAGAGCTGCTGCATATTCTGGTGCGGGGTGGGGGCCATATGTGTCTCCAGCATGTGTGCGGTGCCCCCCTGCCCCATCCCTCTTTCATGCTGAGGAGTCTGTCCTGCACACAAACGCTTCGCTTGTTTCCATGTGGCCACACAGCCAGGCGCACTGGGTGATGCACACTTCCTCCTCCCTGCAGACTGATGCAGACCCTGAAGTTTGCAAAAAAATGTGTAAGAGGAATGAATTCGAGTCTGTCCTGGCCTTGGTGGCCTATTACCAAATGGTGTGTGCCAGACAGAGGGGAAGGGTGCATGGAAGGATATGGGTAGGTGTGGGGTTCCAGCAGTTCACACAGGGTCCCCTACCAGGAACACCGAGCATCACTGCGCCTACTGCTCCTCAAGTGCTTTGGGGCCATGTGTGGCCTTGATGCAGCTATCATCTCCACGCTTGTGTCATCTGTGCTGCCTGTGGAGCTGGCACGGGACATGCAGACAGACACACAGGGTGAGGTGGGGCAGGAGTACATCCTGCCACCAACAGGGGTCCCCTTATCTGCTGGGGTTCCTGCCATCTTCAGGGCTCTAATTGCCTGTCTCCTCTCCCCGCCCCCCCAGACCACCAGAAGCTCTGTTACTCTGCGCTCATACTGGCCATGGTCTTCTCCATGGGGGAGGCAGTACCCTATGCACACTATGGTAAGAATGCGGATTCCTGAGCTGCTGACTGCAGGCCTCAGAGGTACACCCCATGGCCTGAGAGTTAGCAGAGATAGGGTACCCCCATGACTCACAGCTAGTCCAGGAATCTGAGCGGTATGGAGGGTGGGATGAGACTGCAGACCGTGTGTGCCCTCTTCCAGAACACCTGGGCACACCCTTTGCTCAGTTCCTGCTAAGCATCGTTGAGGACGGGCTGCCCCTGGATACCATGGAGCAGCTGCCTGACCTCTGCATGAACCTGCTTTTGGCTCTCAACCTGCATCTGCCAGGTGAGAATGGGACCTGGCTGGGAGGGGCCAATCAGAGAGGCTTTGCAGGCTGTGTTTTTTCTTGTCTACACCGTATCCTTCCTCAGTGCCTGACCAGAACGTCATCATGGCTGCCCTGAGCAAACACTCTAATGTCAAGATTTTCTCTGAAAAGCTACTGCTTCTGCTCAACAGAGGAGGTGAGGGCCCTAGAATATGTTTGGGTACCACTTGTATCTCCTGTGAGTTTGTGTCCTCCCTCCAAAGTCACTCTGGGACCCCAACAAAAGCTGACCTAATGACCCCTGCCTTCTAGATGACCCCGTGCGAATCTTCAAACATGAACCACAGCCACCACACTCTGTCCTCAAGTTTCTGCAGGATGTGTTCAGCAGCCCTGCCACAGCTGCCATCTTCTACCACACAGACATGATGGCACTCATTGACATCACCGTGCGGCACATTGCGGACCTCTCACCTGGAGACAAGGTGCTTGGAGGTTGCCACACAGAGATGGAAATTGAGTAGAAGCCAAACTTATCAGCAGGGTAGGGGTGATGCTGGGTGGATGGGGAGTGTAAGGGGCTGGGCTGCTGTTGGAGCCAGGTAGGTGTGGGAGGCCATTTGGAAACCAGAGCAGGTATGCTAGGAGCCAAAGGAGACAGCTGTGGGGCTATTGGATGGGGAGTCTGGAGAAAGCTGCAGCAGAGTAGGTGTTGATGGGACATAGGGTATACCCAGCACCTTGGGGGCTGCTTCAGCAGGCAGATCTCAGAGGCAGGAGAATGTGGTCTGATGATGTCCCTTAGAGAGACCTCCACCATGTGAGGGCAAAGTGAGAGCTGAGGGGGCGATGGGGTGTAGAGAGGCCATGGTGGTGGAAGTCAGGTCTGGCGTGTGCTGTGTGGATCAAGCAGAGCCTGGTGCTACATTTGTCTTGAGCAGTTAGGTGAGCAAAGTCTTGTTGATGAGAAGAGGGCTGAGAGAATTCTTGGGAAGAAAACAGAGTTGTACATTGATGGTGTCAAGATGAGAGAGACCCTGATAGACATTTGGGCATTGAGAGCACAAGAGGGACAGCTGGGAGCAGATTGGGACTAGAGAGCCATTTGGGGGACATGTGCTGGGACGTGATGGGAAGCCATGCCTGTGTGATCACTGAGGGAGTGGGACAGAGGGCAGGGTCAGCAGGGAGCCCACCCTTACTTGGGTACCATAGGGATACACAGGTAGGAGCCCAGGAAGGAAGCCAGGCAGGCAAGGGTCCAGAACCCTGTGCAGGAGGGGCAAGGTCAGGAGTCTCAGCTGGGGGCTGAGAATTAGCTGTCAAGTTCACCATACAGCTGTCAGTAGTGACTGACAAGGTCAGAGGATTGCAAGACACGAGTAAAGTGAAGGGAATTTGAAGGTAACTGAGGAGTGGGGATGGACGGGTAAACAGAGAAAGCTCTTATACATTTTCTGGAACAGGATGTAGAAAGACATGGATGGGGGTGGAAGGAGATGAGGTGGATCAGGGAGAATGCCCTGGAGATGGGAGGTGCTGTGCCTGCCCTGTGAACCTGGAGGAATGGAACCTCTGCTGTTCATTCTGGGTGGGCGGGGGGGTGGGGGGGCAGGGGGATGACAAGTGAGATGTGGGTGCTGAAAGCAAATGGTGGGGCTTCTGAAAGATGGCTTGTGTTTTCATGAAGCACAAAGCCAGCTGGTCAGGCAGTTTTGGTTTGGAAAACAGAAGGTGGACGATGCTGTAGTAGATAGCAAGTGAAGTGAAGGATAGCAGTGAGGGAGTCCCTGCAGTGCCACGTGGCCATTGGGAGTTCATGAGTGAAGGTCAGGGGCTGCACATGGCTCTGGCCCACTGACTGCCTGGGGCGTGGCATTTGGTGTGTGAGCACTGTGATCTGACTCCCAGCATTGGAGTCCCCAGGTGATGCTGCTCGTAGGAGCTATTGGTACTGCTTCCTCTATTCAGAGATAAAGAGAGACTTGAGGGTTGTTGGGGATGAGAAAGGGCAAGTGGTGGTGTGAAGGCCCTATTGAATCACCAGCAGCATTTTCATGAGCTAGAGAATGAGAAAACTTTCAGCTTGGGGAAGAGGGAGAAGATCGAGTTAGATGGTAGCTGTGTGGGGTTGAGATATGCAGGCATGCCAAACAGGCCATTGGATGTTCTTGCATGGAGCTCACAGGACAGATCTAAAAGTTTGAGGCCAGGTCACTGAAACTGTGGGTGTGAATGAGGTTTTCCAGGATGAGAGCCAGGGTAGAAGCAGGCTTCCAACTGATATATGTGGCATTTCAAGGGTCCCACTCTGAATGACTGGAGGGACTTCCCATGGTAGGGCCTGGCCCATTCTGGGACACCCTGTAGCTGGGAGGACTCACTTATTCACTTATAAAGTAACTACTGAAGGCGCATTTCAGGTGCTGAGGACGTAGCCCTGATGTTCATGTCGTGTGAGCTGGTCCATAGCCCTGGGTCTATAGGAGATAATGGCTAGTGCCCCCCTGGTAGCAGTCACAGTACCTCCCAAGGGTCCTTGAACTAGTTTGCTCTTTCCACAGCTGCGCATGGAGTACCTCTCCTTGATGCATGCTGTGGTCCGTTCCACATCCTACCTGCAGCACCGCCATCGACTCTCAGACCTGCAGGCTACATTGCGGCGCATACTGACGGAAGAGGAGACCTCACCCCAGTGCCAACTAGACCACATGATTGTCCAAGAGATGTGCAAGGAGTTCCCAGTGCTTGGGGAGGCCCCCAGCTAGCACCTTCCTTTCCCTCACTCCCTGCACCTCTGGGAAGGATGCAGGAGACTCAGGGGGTTCACCCTAAGAATGTTATGCACTGACATTGTGAGGGGATAAGTGGGTAGAGGGTCCTGAGCAGGGCCCCCAGGTAGGTCCAATGCAAGAGGCCAAGTGTAGGATTGGGGACCACAGTCTGGGAAATACACTGGGGCAGAAGAAATATACAAGCAGAAGCCCCTCTGATCCTGGTAATCTGCTTCTTCAGCATGCCTCACCTCTGCCTCACCCCACCCCCAGCTCCAGCCCCCTGCACACTTGAGAGTCCTGCTGCTGCTCCAGGCTGGGCCAGAGCCACATCCCTGCCTGTCTGGCCTGTGCCCTGGGCCTCTGCAAGCCATGTTCTTGGGGTGAGGGAAGGTGCTGCCCACTAGCTCTGCTCTTTGCCTTAGCTTCGCAGTGAGTGTTGCTCATACTGTCAAACCCCATTGGGTCACTGCCCCTTGCTCTCAACTTGGGAGGCCTCCTTGGCCAAGCTGTTGCTGTGAAAGTGGAAGGTACCCAAGAACATCCAGGAAACACGCCATCCACTGGGGCACTTCATGGAACGGGATGGTGATGCTGAGAAAGTCAATGACAGAATCTATTTTCTCTAAAATTGTAGACTGAAAAGTCATGTGTATTTTCCTATGTGCTATAGCTCAACTTTGGAAATAAATCAAAGGCATCTGGAATCACGCTTCCCTGTGTGATCCTAGAGGGGTGGCACTCAGGATCTTGTCATCTGGCTTCAGTCTTCTGCAGCCCAGAGGTGACAGACTGGTTGGTCCATTCTAGCCTCTGTTTCCTGAGTATCCTGGGTTCCAGCTTTGCAGTGGTTGCCACTTTCAGCCTCTCCTGTGAAAATCACCCCTTTCTTCCCTGTTTAACTTCCCTGAATTATGTTCTCCTACATAGCTGTTCTCAAGTGCAGCAAGCCCTTTCTGAGCCATGCTTTCCCTGAATACATGGGCCTTGTCTGGCTTTTACTTCCCTTGTCCCCCAGATCAGCATTATACCCTCATTTTGCAACCTAGAGATGTCCTGTGAGTGTGTGATATGGCTCTGGGTTATCCCTCAGTTATTCACCTTCCCACGAACAGGGCCCCAGGCTCAATCTGCATTCTGCACCACAGGGCACCTACGCATGCACACGCACTCCAGAACCTGTTGTCAGTCATTTGACTTTAGCTTTTCTAGTAGAATGGTGTGTTTTTTAAATTTGCATTTGCCTGATGCCTAAAGAGGCTGAGAACATTTTCATTAGTATCCTGGCTATTTGAACATTTTTGATACATTTATTCAAATGTCTTGTTCACATATCCTTTTGTCTTTTATCAATATGTATCACGCATTTGGGACATGAGTCCTTAAGGTTTTCATGGCTGCTTGCAGTATTGGGGATTAAAACTCACATTGACATATACTCCCATCCTACCTCCTTTAAAAATGTCTAGACAAAAGTGTCCTAAGCTACCCAGGCTTCTAGACAAGAGTGTCCTAAGCTACCCAGTCTGGTCATGAAATTGTGATCCTCCTGCCTCAGCTTCCCAAGTAGCTGGGATTACAGGTGTGATGCAGCACTCGGCTCCCTTATCACAGGATAGTATTCCATTATTTATAAAAGCCAGTTTATCCACTCACTTGTTAATGGACATAAAGGCTGTTTCCAAGATTTAGCTATTAAGAGTTATGCTGCTATAGACATGAGGATTCATGCATCACTGGAATGTGATGATTTTAATTCTTTTAGGAAGATACCTAGAAGAGACATAGCTGAGTCCTATCCCTCTTCAATTTTAATTTTTTCCTCTTTTTCTTCCCTGTCCTCTTTCTTCCTCTTCCCCTCCCCTATCCCTTTCTTTTTTGAGACAGGGTCTGGCTAAGTTGTCCAGGCTGAGCTAGAACTTGCAATCCTCCTGTCTTAGCTTCCCAGACAAGTTCAGGCTCTGGCTCTCCTCTATTTGTTTTTGCTCAAGCCAAGCAGGATACAATGTTGATCAGTAAATGAAGTGTCAAGCATGGAAGATATACAATACACTGCAGGATACAAGCTGCACATATCCCAAGTGCGGGAAAGCTTGCTCTGCAGTCTTCCACAGCTTTGCTATAACAGGAGCAGGAATCAGCCACGACCACTGAGTGCCCAGGGCCATCTGTTAGCACCAGGTAACAGCAATAATACATCTATATGCTGAGTTATATACCAGGAGACACTGGAATTTTTTTTTTTTTGTTTAATTTTAGGAAAGAGTCCACAGGGTGGGTGTTCAGGGTCTCACTACTAGATCAGACTTGTAGTGATCTGCCTGTTTATTGCCTCCCAAGAGCTGGGGTTACAGGTGCACACCACCATTCCAGGCCCAGGGATCGAACCCCTGGCCCCTGTGCCTGCTTGCTGAGCTATTTGGCCAGCCCAACCACTGGAATCTTATTCCCCATGAACCAGACATTACAGAGGCAAACAAAATTAGATGGGAAGGTTGTAATGCTGTGTGCTTGGCTAAAAGGACATTAAGGCACTATATATTGCTAAGTATAAAGGTTCTGGGGGACCGTGGCTCGATCCCCACCCCCACATGGAGCATGAGACCTGCCATTAAAGCAGCCTCAGCCAGTCAAAAAAAAAAAAAAAAAAGGTCCTGAAAACAATCATAACACTGGGTTTGAGGGAAAGGAATCAAGGGTTAAAAAAAATTGTCTAAATTATAAACAAAATAATCAAGTACCCCTTAGGTTTACGGACAGTCATTGGCCCATGTTCACAGCAAGGGGCTACCAGGTGGGAAAGGGGGGGGTCACACACTTTAAGTTAGAAACAGCTCTGAACAGAAATAACCTCTGAAAGAGCACTCATCCCTCCAGCACTGGGAAGCTGCCAGGAACGTGAGTTATCACCTGCAGAACTGAAGCCCAATGGGACTGGGCTGCAGGAACTCTCATTTACATCCACGTTGCGCCTCTGTGTCTGATACAGAAGTGCAGAAGTCTCTCCCCCTCCCCCCTCTCTTTTTAGGAACGTCATGGTCATTGCTAACAGAGGGAAACCTCACTGCACTCACTGCAATATTTATTCCTTATGGGATTAAGGGGAAATGAACAAATGTCCTGGTATTACCTAACATCCAGTTATCGGAGGAGTTGGTTCACCATCAACCATGCCTTTAAGATAAACGTTCTTTCAACAGTATCTGGATATTTTTAAAGTTGTCATATGATAAAAAAAAATTGTTAGGTTGGGCATGGTAAGGCTCACATTCGTTCACACAATCTTCAGGAATGGCTCCCCCTTCCCTCGCTCATGCCAACCTGCTCTAGGCCAGGTGTCTCCTAGCTTTTCTGCTTTCCTCCTTCCTCGCCCGCAGGATTTGTACCTTCCATTCACTGATGGACCTACAGGGCGGCGCACGCAGTCCAAACCCCGTCCTGGTCCTCTCTTTTGCAGCCTCAGAGCCCTAAACCCCATCGATGAAGCGCCACCCTCGGCGCTGCAGAAATCCCAATCTCTGCACAGTCTTGCCAGAACTCCGATTCAGGCAGGCTCTAGATTAGGGCCTGGGAAGGTGCCATGGCACCAACGACCACTTTTCAGCAACCAAGAAGGTTTGGGAGAGCCGCGCCTCTAGGAAGCGCCGAAGTCTCCGGCAACAGGATGCATTGATTGGCTGGTGGTGATGTCATATGTACCGTTCTAGGAGGGCCGGCGTCCTTGGCCAGGCGTTCTCAGTTTGCCTGAATCAGGATCCATCTGTGCGGGGGTCCACAGCCAGTGGGGCGTTCCAGGTCCCTAATCCTTTCCTCCATACCAGGGTTCTGGCGTGCTCTGTTGTTAAGCTGCAGCCTATCACTGATGCTACCTTTGGGGGTCCGCACAGAGCCTCCAGATTGCCTCTCCCTGCTATCTGGAACTCCCACAGACCCCTTCCCACGTACAATGAGTCCTCCGCGAGGGGCGGGGCCTCCTATTGTGCCAATAGAAACAATGACTCTAACATCTACGAGCGCCTGTGTCCCGCCCACTGGCCTGCGGTGACGAAAGCTCGCCAGGCCCCACCATTGGCCGATCGAGACCCGCGCATGCCCGAAGTCGTCCGCGTGGGTTGAGGGGGATTCTGCGAAAAGCTGAGCTGTCAGTCCTTTCAAGGGTTGGGGTACTCAGTAGTTTCTAGAGAGGACGGGGATCTGAGGAAGCTAACCCACAGCTGTAGCGCAGCGGTGGGCCCCATGTGACATTAAGAGCCCAGAGAGACCATGCAGAGTCCGGGATCCCCGAATCTGGAAGCTTGTTGGGAGCCGGCGAGGCGAGGAGGGTCGTCTTGGGCCCACCTCAGCAGGTGTTCCTCACAAGCAGATGATAGCGACATGTCTTTTGAGTAAAATTTGTGGTCCAAGAGTTAAAACTATTGTTCGGGCTGCTTGGAGCCCTGAACCGCGTCTGGCCATCCTCTCTTTTCTCCTTAGGACTGCACCCTATACACCGCCCAGAGCCGGGAGAACGCACTCTCGACACGTCTCGAGCATCACGTTTTCAGAACAAAATCGCGTGTAGGGTTCATAACCATAGTCAGGAAGGGAACAGAGATCCATAAACAGCAGAGTTAGGAGCTGAGGCAGCGCCCAGGAAGAGCTTAGCAGAGAGGGCGGAAGCTGAGAGTAGGGGTGTGGGCCCCACGGCAGCGAGCTTTGCGCCCGGTGGTGGGGTGGGGGGGTGTGTGTGCCGTGTGTCCTAAATAAAAATGGCGGCAGCGGCTTCAGTTGCCCGAGCTGCCATGCGCGGCGGGCTATACTACTAGGTTTGGGGCGTCGGGGCGGAGGTGGAGCGAACTATCTGAGCGGCTGGGAGCCATGTTGGAGCGACGGGAGGCGGCAGCGGCGGCGGGGATGCTGTGGTGGGGGCGGCAGGAGCTGGGGCCGTATACTAGAAAGGCTCCGGCCGCGGAGTAGATGGTGCCCAGGGGCAGGCGGCGGCGCGGAGGGACAGGCCGAGGGACGGGGGGCCGGGGCGAGAGCCCGGGAGGGGCCCGGGGCGGCGGGGCGGGCCTGAGGCGCACGCCGGGACTGGGGGCGGTGCAGGCCGAAGGCAGAGACGGGGGGCGATGGCGAGACGGCCGCTGTGTTGGGGTCTCGGGGGACCGTCGACCTCGTTGCTTGTGCTGCTTCTCCTCTCTTTGTTCCCCCTTAGCCGGGAGGAGCCGGGGGCCGGCAGGGACCAGGGCTGGGACCCGGGGGTACCTGCTGCTACGGGCCCGAGGGCGCAAATCGGCGGCAGAGCCTTAGCCCTTTGTCCCCAGCCTCCTGAGTCCGGGGAGGAGATGCCCGGCCTACGAGTTGGGAAACCCGTTGTCACAGGGCTCCGAGGGGGACAGCAGCGCGCCTGGGTCGGGCGAGGTCCCCCCGAGATGCCAGACACGGATCTGGAGGTACAGGTGCAGGTATCCGGCAGGCGCGAGCAAGAGACAGGGCAGGGCCTAGGGTCTCTGTTATGCTGGCGCCCAGAGTTCTCCTGTGGGGAGACAGGGACTTTCCAAAGAGGCAGCCTGTCGCCAGAGGGCCTGTCCCCAGGGGGCCCGGGACTGGCAAGCACGGTGCCCCTTCCTTTGGACCTTCTGGCTCAGTCTGGTGGTTCTCAGCCAGGGTCCTTCCAGCGTCCCGCTAGGAGAAGCTCCCGCAAAAGAGTGGGCACCGTGAGCTGCTGTGGGGAATTGTGGGCACCGAGGCGCAGGAGTCAGGGCGAGAGAGCGGCGAGAGCCGCAGAGGACAGGACGTTTCCTCGGCGGAACTGTCTTCCTGGGGTCAGGGGGTCTTGCCAAAGTTTAGATTCAGCACCATGCAAGGTGAGGACAGCTCAAAAGCCGGGTTCAGCACCCGGCGAACTGCGGACAGCTCCTGGGCGCATGCGCCCCGGCAGTGCCGTCCACCGCTTCCTTCCACAGCGTTCTGGCCCGCCGCCGCCTGCGCCACCGGTGTTGCAAGCAAGTCCTGAAGCCTGGAGAACAGACCCCGTGAACCGAGCTCGCTCCCGTCGCGCTGCAAACCGCCACCCGCAGTTCCCACAGTACAACTACCAAACTCTGGTGCCTGAGAATGAGGCGGCTGGCACCGCGGTGCTGCGTGTAGTGGCACAGGACCCGGACTCTGGTGAAGCAGGACGTCTGGTCTATTCGCTGGCAGCGCTCATGAACAGCCGCTCACTGGAGCTGTTCAGCATCGACCCACACAGCGGTCTTATCCGCACAGCCGCTGCTCTGGACCGCGAGAGTATGGAGCGCCACTACCTGCGTGTGACTGCTCAGGACCACGGCTTGCCACGCCTCTCAGCCACCACCATGGTAGCTGTAACAGTGGCCGACCGCAACGACCACTCACCGGTGTTTGAGCAGGCGCAGTACCGGGAGACCCTTCGTGAGAACGTGGAAGAGGGCTATCCCATACTGCAGTTGCGTGCCACTGATGGCGATGCACCCCCCAATGCCAACCTGCATTACCGCTTTGTGGGACCACCAGCTGCTCGGACAGCAGCTGCTGCTGCTTTTGAGATTGACCCACGCTCTGGCCTCATCAGCACCAGTGGTCGCGTGGACCGTGAGCACATGGAAAGCTATGAGCTGGTGGTGGAGGCCAGTGACCAGGGTCAGGAACCTGGGCCACGTTCAGCCACTGTGCGAGTACATATTACTGTGCTGGATGAGAATGACAACGCACCCCAATTCAGTGAGAAGCGCTATGTAGCACAAGTGCGTGAAGATGTGCGCCCCCACACCATGGTACTGCGTGTCACAGCCACAGACCAGGATAAGGATGCCAATGGTTTGGTACACTATAACATCATCAGTGGCAACAGCCGTGGCCACTTTGCCATTGACAGCCTCACGGGTGAGATACAGGTAGTGGCACCTCTGGACTTCGAGGCAGAAAGAGAGTATGCCTTACGCATCCGGGCACAGGATGCAGGCCGGCCTCCCTTGTCCAACAACACTGGCCTGGCCAGCATCCAGGTGGTAGATATCAATGACCATACTCCTATCTTTGTCAGCACACCCTTTCAGGTTTCTGTTCTGGAAAATGCACCCTTGGGCCACTCAGTTATCCACATTCAGGCAGTGGATGCAGACCATGGCGAGAATGCCAGATTGGAGTACTCCCTAATTGGTGTGGCACCTGATACACCCTTTGTGATCAATAGTGCCACTGGCTGGGTCTCTGTGAGTGGTTCCCTGGACCGTGAGTCTGTGGAACATTATTTCTTTGGTGTGGAGGCCCGAGATCATGGCTCACCTCCACTCTCCGCCTCAGCCAGTGTCACAGTGACTGTGCTAGATGTTAATGACAATCGTCCTGAATTCACCATGAAAGAGTACCACCTTCGGTTGAATGAGGATGCAGCAGTGGGCACCAGTGTGGTCAGTGTCACCGCTGTAGACCGTGATGCCAACAGTGCCATCAGCTACCAGATCACAGGTGGCAATACCCGCAATCGATTTGCCATCAGCACCCAGGGAGGTGTGGGTGTGGTGACTCTGGCTCTGCCATTGGATTATAAGCAGGAACGCTACTTCAAGCTGGTACTGACTGCATCTGACCGTGCCCTCCATGATCACTGCTATGTGCACATCAATATCACGGATGCCAATACTCATCGGCCCGTCTTTCAAAGTGCTCATTACTCAGTCAGCATGAATGAAGATCGGCCAGTGGGTAGCACTGTAGTGGTCATTAGTGCTTCTGATGATGATGTAGGTGAAAATGCTCGTATTACCTATCTCCTGGAGGACAACCTGCCTCAGTTCCGCATAGATTCAGACTCAGGGGCTATTACTCTACAGGCTCCACTGGACTATGAGGATCAGGTGACCTATACACTAGCTATTACTGCACGGGACAATGGCATCCCACAGAAAGCAGATACCACTTATGTAGAGGTTATGGTTAATGATGTGAATGACAATGCTCCACAGTTTGTGGCCTCTCACTATACAGGGTTGGTCTCTGAGGATGCTCCACCTTTCACTAGTGTCCTACAGATCTCAGCCACTGACCGGGATGCTCATGCTAATGGCCGGGTCCAGTACACATTCCAGAATGGAGAAGATGGGGATGGAGATTTTACCATTGAGCCTACCTCTGGTATAGTCCGGACTGTGAGGCGGCTGGATAGGGAGGCAGTGCCAGTATACGAGTTGACTGCCTATGCAGTGGATCGTGGTGTGCCCCCACTGCGGACACCAGTCAGTATTCAAGTGACAGTGCAAGATGTGAATGACAATGCACCTGTCTTTCCAGCTGAGGAGTTTGAAATAAGGGTAAAGGAAAACAGCATTGTGGGCTCAGTGGTGGCCCAGATCACTGCAATGGACCCTGATGAAGGTCCTAATGCCCATATAATGTACCAGATTGTGGAGGGGAATATCCCTGAGCTGTTCCAAATGGACATCTTTTCTGGAGAGCTAACAGCACTCATTGATCTGGACTATGAGGCTCGCCAGGAATATGTGATTGTGGTGCAGGCCACTTCTGCCCCTCTCGTCAGTAGGGCCACTGTGCATGTTCGTCTGGTTGACCAGAATGACAACAGTCCTGTGCTCAACAACTTTCAGATCCTCTTCAACAACTATGTATCCAACCGTTCGGATACCTTCCCCTCGGGCATTATTGGGCGCATCCCAGCCTATGACCCTGATGTCTCTGACCACCTCTTCTATTCCTTTGAGCGTGGCAATGAGTTGCAGCTGCTGATGGTCAATCAGACTAGTGGGGAGCTGCGACTTAGTCGAAAGCTAGACAACAACCGCCCACTAGTGGCCTCCATGTTGGTGACCGTCACAGGTGAGGGGCAGAAAACAGGCAAGTGACCTAGTGACCCTAACTTGTCGGGGCCTTAGGGACTCCTCAAGGCATTTCAGACCAAGTGATTTCCTGGCCTTCTAAGAATCCCTTAAGTGTCAGATTCCTGTGTCCCAGTGTCAGTGAGCCAGTTTAGGTTCTTGGATAATTTCCACAAGAACCCCAAAGTTCTATGGAATCTAATGGATTCAATTAAAACTATAAACATCTGATATCCTAGGGGCAGTTCCTCTCCTGCATGCACTGGAGGTATAATGTTCAGAATGTTCTAGGGTTCACACTGTGGCCATGATTAGCTAAAGGTTTACTTTGGGTCCTCTGAGCAGGAAAAGGAAGCCAGCAGTTTAGTGTTCAGGAACAGCAGCTTGCTATGGCAGCTTCAGGCAGAGGGGACTTAGATTGGACTAACTGCTGTCCAAAGGGCTGTCCAAGGCCTTGTTCTTTGGGAGAAATATCTAGACAGCCACTTACCTCCTGCCTGCTTCCACTACCCTAGCTTTCACAAATCCTTCCCTAGTAGGAAGGTACAGGTGGAAAGGCTCTTGATCTCTTCTGGAAATTCTGGAGATTGTCTTTAGTGTACTCATCCTACAGTTTTAAAGCTGGGATTTCTAGTACGGCCAGGGAAGGCATTTATTCTCAATTCACCCAACAACCAATATTGCCCACCCAATATTTTCACCTAAGAGACTGGGTGAAAAAGGCAGATATGTACCTCACCTTCATCTCTGTGGGTGACCACAGAAATCATACAACTGAGGTCTAGGGTAGTGGGCAGCTTGCTAACTCAAGGAGTGTTGATAGTATAAGTATAATAAGCACATATCTCTAATCCCAGCACTCTGGCAGGTCGAGGCAGGAAGATCACAAGTTCCCCAGCCTGGGCAGTTTAGTGTCTTAGTGAGACCTTATATTAACATAAAAAAGTAAGACAAAAAGATATGGAGAAATATAACTCAGTGTAAAACCCTAGATTCAATCCCCAGTATGGGGTATGTGTATGTGTGCTTGGACATGCGGGGAGGTGTGTAGAAGTGTATTGTCAGGGCCCAAGATCCTACTGGAGCTTGCTCTGAGGAATGGCATTGGGTGTGCGCTGTACCAGGACCTCTTATAGTGCCATGGCAGAGCAGTTTTCTTACCTGAGATGGGGTAGCTGATCCCTTGTTTCTTGGAGGGGATATTGGCTGTATATGAAGGAGGCATCTAGGAATGGGTAGCCTAGATGGCTTGTGATCTGAGTGGGGGTAAGTGCTGAATATAACTAGAGAAAGTGTGGGTTACTGAGAATGTAGGAACTTCTTGTGTGTTGCAACAACTTGCTGACATATGGGCACTGCTGGGTGCTGGCTGATTATTGGTTCATCCTCTTCCTTATGCTGAAGATAGGAGAGGAAACAGCAGCTTGTTGATACCTTGATGCTGGGGCCACTTGTAGTGTTCACTAGCCCTAGACTCAATTGTGTCCTGGGGATCAACCTGTTGACCCAGATGCTGGGCAACTGAGCAGTCACTGTCCCCAGCACGTTGTGTCCCAAGAGAAGCAACTGCTAGTCCCTGGCTGACTGCTGCCCATGCTTCTGTCTGCAGATGGCCTGCACAGTGTGACTGCGCAATGTGTGCTTCGTGTGGTCATCATCACGGAGGAGTTGCTCGCCAACAGCCTGACTGTGCGCCTGGAGAATATGTGGCAGGAGCGCTTTCTGTCCCCACTGCTCGGCCACTTTCTTGAAGGCGTGGCCGCAGTGCTTGCCACACCCACCGAGGACGTCTTCATCTTCAACATCCAGAATGACACGGACGTCGGGGGTACCGTGCTCAACGTGAGTTTCTCAGCGCTGGCCCCACGAGGTGCGGGCGCGGGTGCTGCGGCGCCCTGGTTCAGCTCCGAGGAGCTGCAGGAGCAGCTGTACGTGCGCCGCGCTGCGCTGGCTGCCCGGTCTTTGTTGGACGTGCTGCCCTTCGACGACAACGTGTGCCTGCGCGAGCCCTGCGAGAACTACATGAAATGTGTGTCAGTGCTGCGCTTCGATTCCTCCGCGCCCTTCCTGGCCTCGGCCTCCACGCTCTTCCGGCCCATCCAGCCCATCGCCGGCTTGCGCTGCCGCTGCCCACCCGGCTTCACTGGCGACTTCTGTGAGACGGAGCTTGACCTCTGCTACTCTAACCCCTGCCAGAATGGCGGCGCCTGTGCAAGGCGCGAGGGCGGTTACACCTGCGTCTGCCGTCCACGATACACTGGTGAGTCCAGTGAGCTAAGGCACTGGATAGCACGAGCTAGGAAGGAAAGTCACTTTTTTCACTGCAGGGGCAGGAGGAGGCTTGGGTAGAAAAGAAGCAACAGAGCCCAGTCAGAAAATTCACAGGTCACAAAGTGCCAAGGCTTTATAGTCTGGAGGAGCCAGGGGTGGGGCCTGTGGGGGCGGAGGTGGGACATGCTTGCAGGGGCTGGGCTGGCAGGGAGGCCCTGACAGCCCTGCCCTGCAGGAGAGGACTGCGAGTTGGACACCGAGGCCGGACGCTGCGTGCCTGGCATCTGCAGAAATGGTGGGACCTGCACTGATGCGCCCCGTGGTGGCTTCCGCTGCCAGTGTCCTGCGGGTGGGGCCTTCGAGGGCCCACGCTGCGAGGTGGCGGCCCGCTCCTTCCCTCCCAGCTCGTTTGTCATGTTCCGGGGCCTGAAGCAGCGCTTCCACCTCACGCTCTCCCTCTCGTAGGTGCCCGTCCTGCATCCGTACCCTTGTGACCCTATCAGGTTCCTGACTCCCCCATCTTGAAGTCCCCAAATGACAGTATCCTCTCCCCTAAAGCTGTCTCCTGCCCTCCTCTCCTGCCCCAGCTTGGACTGGTCAGCTCGGTGGGGGTGAACTGGGGTCCTGACACCTGCTCCTGTCCACCCAGGTTTGCCACCATGCAGCCCAGTGGGCTACTTTTCTACAATGGGCGCCTGAATGAGAAGCATGATTTTCTGGCCCTGGAGCTAGTGGCTGGCCAAGTACGACTCACATATTCCACTGGTGGGTGTTCCTGATGATGCCCTGTGATAGGGCATGGGCACTGTACATGGGGCAGTCTGTCATATACATAGCCCATACCTTGGTGCTCAACACATAGCAGTGAGGACCCAGCTGCATAGCCTTGCCCTATGGGGAAGATCTGTCTCTCTAAGTGTGGTCCCTCCTGTCTGTTCAGGGACATTTTGGTCCAGCCAGTGTGGTCACGTGGGAGGGTACTGATCTCTGAGCCTCTGGGATGGCCCTCGGAGGGCTGGAGTGACTAAACAGCTCCACACAGCACTCCACATGCATGTCCTTCACAGGCGAGTCCAACACAGTGGTCAGCCCCACAGTTCCAGGGGGCCTGAGCGATGGGCAGTGGCACACAGTGCATCTGAGATACTACAACAAGGTGTGTGGCACCCTGTCACGGTGTATGAGAACTGGGGTTCTAAGTTCTGACATTTAGGGGGTACTCTAGGGACATTATTGACTAGTGTGCTTGGGTGCTTGGGTCTTTAGCCCCGGACAGATGCCCTAGGGGGTGCACAGGGCCCCTCCAAGGACAAGGTGGCTGTGCTGAGCGTGGATGACTGCAATGTGGCTGTGGCTCTGCAGTTTGGTGCTGAGATTGGCAACTATTCATGCGCAGCTGCTGGTGTGCAAACAAGCTCCAAGAAGTGAGGCCTCCACCCCTAACCCCCATGTCCTGCTACCAGAGCCTACCCCAACCCATCACATAGCCCATCCGCAACCCAGCCTGCCAAACTCCCCATCCTTTCTCCAAACCACCAGATTGCCCTCTTCCCTTTAAGGCCCTGGAAGCCTACTCACCCTAGCCCCAGTTCTGTATTCTACCTTGAAACCCTGCTTCTGCACATATACCACAGGTACCCAATCCTCCAAAATCTCTGTCCTTTACTAAAGTATCTGCTATCACACATTGCCACCATCTCCATTAATATCATGCTCAGCCCCCAGAGTTGTGAGCCTGCATCCCACTTTCCAATCCCAGCTCTTTGTCCCCCACCCTGGCTACCCAACTGCCTTGGCTCCTTTCAGAGCCCTTGATACCACCTCCTTGCACCACTTTCCCTGACCACTTTCCCATCATAATCTCCTTTGTATCCTCACACTTGAAATAAGGTTCTAACTCCTTTCCTAGCCTGGCCTTTCCCCTAATCACCCTTCCCACTGAATCCTACTTGCTACTTCTTGTGGCCCCCAGAAGCAACCCTTCTTTGGCCCTAGTCCCACCAATGACCCAGGCCTCTGACCCGCAGGTCCCTAGACCTGACGGGTCCTCTGCTTCTGGGAGGTGTCCCCAACCTCCCCGAGAACTTCCCTGTGTCCCACAAGGACTTCACTGGCTGTATGCGAGATCTGCATATCGATGGCCGCCGAGTGGACATGGCAGCTTTTGTTGCAAACAACGGCACCTTGGCAGGTAGGCCTGAAGTTCCTACTAGCCCTACTGTGGCCCTGTCCCCATCATAAGAAGGGGGTGGATGGCCACATGGGGCTCCATATCTGACCCTAATCTGGTCTTTTGATGTAGAGCCATGATGTAACCCAGCCTTTAGGGTCTCACTCCTACTAACCCACTTTCCAACACAACATGAGGCTGAGGTCCTGTCAGCTTTCAGCTCCTCTGGACTCAAAATATCTTGCCCAGAGCTCTTGCTCCACCTCCTCTACCATATTTATATATCTTCAATCTGCCTTCCTCTCCTAGGCTGCCAAGCCAAGCTGCACTTTTGTGACTCAGGTCCCTGCAAGAACAATGGCTTCTGCTCTGAGCGCTGGGGTGGCTTCAACTGTGACTGCCCTGTGGGCTTTGGTGGCAAAGACTGTCGGCTCAGTGAGTAGGCGGCATGGGGCAGGAGGGAACTGTTGGGTAAGGTCTGTTATTGGGGTGGGGCTTATAACCCTGCTTCTCTTATCCCTTCAGCCATGGCCCATCCCTACCACTTCCGTGGCAATGGTACACTGAGCTGGGACTTTGGAAGTAACATGGCTGTGTCTGTGCCATGGTACCTGGGGTTGGCATTTCGGACACGGGCGTTGCAGGGGGTTCTGATGCAAGTGCAAGTTGGGCCACACAGTACACTCCTCTGCCAGGTGTGTTTGTCCTTCTAATCCTTCCCAGAACCCTCAACTCCCAGTCTGGCACCACCAACAACCTTCCTGTGGGTTCAGGTCTAGTCACACATCACACCTCTCTGCCATATGTCCTGACCGTAATGGACCCTAGGCCTTGACCTTTTCCCCATGTGATATCTTCTGCAGGTGCTGGGCACAAGCAAAATTCTCTCATGATACCTGCACCTGTCCACAATCCCTGGTTCTATCCTTTTCCCCCTGACAAGTATCAGCAACGTGGTATACCCTGGCACAGAGCTCTGGGTGCCAGATATAACCCTGAATCCACTGTTTGACCTTTGAGCCCTCTGATCTCATCTCTTAGCCTCTGCCCAGCTTGGGGTTCTAACCCCAGGGCTATGCATCTCTTCCCACAGCTAGATCAGGGGTTGCTATCAGTGACGGTAACCAGGGGCTCCAACCGTGCTGCCCACCTCTTGCTGGACCAGGTGATTGTCAGTGATGGCCAGTGGCATGATCTACGGCTGGAGTTGCAGGAGGAGCCCGGTGGCCGGCGGGGCCACCATGTCTTCATGGTCTCACTGGACTTCAGCCTTTTCAAGGTCTGATCTTTGCTCCAAGCATAGTCTGTTCTCAGCTTTTCAGCTGACTTACCTTATCTGACCCTACCTCTGCTCCCTCTCATCTCTACTCCTTCTCTGCACCATACCTGATATCCTCCCAGGCCCTCTCGTATCCCTAATATGAGTCTACCCCACCAGGCCTGTTCCTGGCAGGCCTTTCTCATTTTAGGGAGTCACCCAAGTTTTTGGCCTAGTCTGAAGGTACCTCAGTAGCCAAGACTTTGCCTGACTGCTAAAACCCTTTCTGTTCTCTGCCCCAAACCCTAACTAGCCCAGGTCAAAAATCATGGATTTTCAAGGTCTGCTCTGGGTCTAGGAGGGCCTTTTCTGTTACATAACTCTCAACCTAGGCAGGTTCTCCATGCTTGAGCTCATTCTCAGCCCCTTCTTCTGGTATAGAAGGACAAAGCATGCTCATGTAGGCTAAAGAAGGCCAATGCTAGCTCTGGGCTATGGCTTTCTCTCAGTGCTGGCTGCCCCTTTTCTAGGACACCATGGCAGTGGGGACTGAGCTGCATGGCCTGCAGGTAAAGCAGCTCCATGTTGGAGGCCTGCCACTCAGCAGTAAGGAGGAGGCTCCTCAGGGTTTGGTTGGCTGTATCCAGGTAGGGATCTGCATGGAAACAGGATATGGGAACACTGGAGTCGGTGGTCAGTTGTCAGGGCCTCCTAGGGAACCTGAAAGGCTGCATGCAGGTGGGGTTGGAGGGGAGTTCAATGACTCCAAGCAATGAGAAACAGATTGAGTTTGCTGTAGTGTTGGGAGATGAGAGTGTAGTGTAGACTACCAAGAGTCATTAGGGATCTCTACCAGAGACAGCACAATTAGCTGCTTTGGGGGCTGGATTGGGGATGTTTGGGTGGCCTTGGTCTTTGGGAGGCTTAGAGGAGACTGTGTATCAGGGATCATCAGATGTACAGGGCTTGAGGTTGGGACTCACCCCTTGCTGGCTGTGTCCATAGGGTGTGTGGCTTGGCTCTGCACCCTTGGGGTCTCCAGCCCTGCTGCCCCCTAGCCACCAAATGAACGTGGAGCCTGGCTGCATCGTGACCAATGCCTGTGCCTCTGCACCCTGCCCACCCCATGCTGACTGCCAAGACCACTGGCAGACTTTTACCTGCACCTGCCGGCCAGGTGGGCCTCTAGAGCGTGGGGGATGGTTACTGGGCTGGAGGGCCTAGAGTAGGTACAGGAGCCTGCCTCCTCTATGTTCTGTGGCCAGTGCTCTGAGCCTCCCAACCCATTCTGCAGGTTACTATGGCCCAGGATGTGTGGACGCCTGTCTCTTGAACCCCTGTCAGAACCAGGGGTCATGCCGGCACCTATCAGGAGTCCCCCATGGCTATATCTGTGACTGCGCAGATGGCTATTTTGGGCACCACTGTGAGCACAGGTAAGAAGCTGAGGCTAAGGTTCTGTTGTGAGACCTGCTGGTGTGAGGAGGATTACTGAGGTAACATCTCATGTCCAGGATGGACCAGCAGTGTCCCCGAGGCTGGTGGGGGAGCCCAACCTGTGGACCCTGCAACTGTGATGTTCACAAGGGCTTTGACCCCAACTGCAACAAGACAAACGGGCAGTGTCACTGCAAGGTTTGCTTGACCCTGATCCCTGACCTTTTAATCCTTCTTCAGACATGATTTATGACTCTTGATAGCCTGTTGATCTTTGTCATCTGACATGGGCTCTAACCTCTCACCTGTGTCCAGTTGTGATCTTTCATCCTTAACCCCTGACCCCTTCCCTCACTTCATTTGAGGCCAGTCTTCCTTCTGGCCTTTAAGCCCTGTTCTCCTTACCCTTGTTCCTTGATTCCACTTGTTCCCAAAGCTTTCACCTGAGACCCTTACCTTAAACCCTGACCTCTGACTTCAGGCCCCTGACCCATCCTTGAACAGGAGTTCCACTACCGACCGCGGGGCAGTGACTCATGCCTCCCCTGTGACTGCTACCCTGTGGGCTCCACCTCGCGCTCATGTGCACCCCATAGTGGGCAGTGTCCCTGCCGCCCAGGAGCCCTTGGCCGCCAGTGCAACAGCTGTGATAGCCCCTTTGCAGAGGTGACTGCCAGTGGCTGCCGAGGTGAGAAAGTTCTGCCCAGCTTCTCCTATAAAGGGCTGTGTCCTTATAATGAATGTGAATTTGGTGGAAAATAAGACACCAGTTTTAATTTTTTTTTTTAAATGGCTGATGTCACTCATGGTCATTGAGAGGGATATTTTTGCTCCTGGGGTAGATGGAGGGGCTGCGGGGGTGGGGGCTTTTCCTGAAGATCAGTGACATCCAGGACACCCCACAATTACTCTCCAAGTATGGGATAGCTTCTAAGAAGCCAGCCAGGAAGTGGTGGGCAGTGGGCCTGTGGTGGGTGACAGAGGAATAGTAGAGGTTGCCATCACTTGCCTGGCAACTTGATTTAGTGTCCCCCCTCTCTCTCTAGTGCTCTATGATGCCTGTCCTAAGTCCCTGAAATCTGGTGTGTGGTGGCCCCAGACAAAGTTTGGTGTCTTGGCCACAGTCCCCTGTCCCCGGGGGGCCCATGGTGAGTCTATGGGGTACAGGGATGCCACTGAGGGTGGGGGCTGGGCCTGTGTTTTGACTGCTGGAGCTACTTCTTTTCCCCAGTTGGGTGGCCTGACACATGTAACGAAGTGGGAGTGGGAATCTGTGTTGGGTCCTCACTACCTCCTAGGGAATCTGGGTCTCTCCATACCTTCCTACACTCTCATTAAGACTCCATCTGTTTCTCTTGGCTTCTGGGCAGGATTGCGGGGTACAGGTAAGGGGTATGTGTTTGCTCAGGTGCGCTGCCCCTCCCACTGCCAGAGCTTTTGCAGTTGCTTCCTGCTTAAGGTCCCTGCAGACCCTTCTCCATTGCCTAAGGTCTCTAAATGACTTCCAGCTGCCTTCAGTCCCTTGAGGCCACTGTGTGCTGTCTGAGGACTCCAGAGACCCTTCTTACAGGCCTGAGGTCCTTTGAGAGTTACCCCCTGGCACCTCTGTGCCCTTTCATACTTCCTGAGACTTGTAGACCCTATCCCAATTCCTGAGATTCCTGCAAGATTTTCCCCACTTTCTGAGTTTTCCTGAAGTTTCCCTACTGACTGAGGTCACAAAGAGCCCACCCCTTTGCCTGAGGACTCCAGCTTGCCCTGTTGCTTTTGGGCCCCTCAGAACTCTCCCTGCTGCCTGAGGTCTTTGCAATGGCTGATGGAGATTGCCCATGTGCGCATGCTCATGTGTGTATCTTTCTGTGCCTATGCATGTGTTTGTGAGTCTGTCTTGAGGGGATGGGGTTCTGTATTTAAGTTAAGGTCCTTTCTCTTGGTGGCTACAAGCTCCCTTAAAGCCACATCAATTTTCATTCAACTTCCATCCCAACCTGCCTCACTCAGGTCACTCTGGAAGACCTTATCTGGCAGTGCATTTGTATGTGGATAAGATGGCATTGTGTGGCCTTGTGTCTATGTGTGTACAGCTGTGAACTTTGGCGTGTGATGTGTGTGCCCATGTGCGTGCTTATAGTACGTGCTTGGTGGTGAGAACGGATCACAGGGCTAATAGGCTCGGGCCACTACAGGAGTCTAGCTGTGTACCTCGGTCACTCTGGCCCCTGCCTCAGGCTTCCCCTGGGATGAGAGGGTGCTGTGGCCACCCATCAGCAGAGGTATCTAGGTTCCGGGCCTGACCAGGGGCTGCCTGCTCCTAGGTGCTGCTGTGCGACTCTGTGATGAGGACCATGGTTGGCTGGAACCCGACCTCTTCAACTGTACCTCCCCTATCTTTCGAGAGCTCAGTCTTCTGGTGAGACTGCCCAGACCTTGACCTGTACCCAGGATCTTCCTTGGTCTCAGCATCCCCGCACCTGTCGTGGGCCCCAAATAGCATACCCAACCCTTGAATTGCCCTTTTACCTGGCTAAGATTTTTCTCCCTTTAAGGCTTTTAAGAAAGGCCTGTGGGGCCAACAAGTAACTACTGCCATCCTTGTCCTGACAGCTGGATGGCCTAGAGCAGAACAGGATTGCACTGGACACTGTGGAAGCCAAGAAGCTGGCCCAGCGACTGCGGGAGGTGACTGGCCACACTGACTACTACTTCAGTCAAGATGTTAGAGTCACTGCCCGCCTGCTGGCCTACCTGCTGGCCTTTGAGAACCATCAGCAGGGTTTTGGGCTGACAGCTACACAAGATGCCCACTTCAATGAGGTAGGTCTATGCCTATGTTCCTGAGTTCCTGGCCCTAACTCCCAGCCCCTGTCCCAATCCTCAGCCCCTAGCCCCAGATCCCTAATTTAGATCCCTCCCAACCCAAGTCCTGGGCTTTTCTTCTTCCCATGACCTCTGTCTCCATCCTCTTACTGGTTGGGGCCCCTCCAAGCACCTGGCCCAACCCCTCATACCTGCTCGGCCCCTTTATTGCATGTTCCTCACTCGGTTGAGCAAAACTTCATCTCCATCCTCCCAGAATCTGCTGTGGGCCGGCTCTGCACTGCTTGCTCCAGAGACAGGGGACTTGTGGGCAGCACTTGGGCAGCGGGCCCCTGGGGGCTCCCCAGGCAGCGCGGGGCTGGTGCAGCACCTGGAGGAATACGCGGCTACACTTGCAAGAAATATGGAGCTCACATACCTGAACCCTGTGGGGCTGGTGACACCCAATATCAGTGCGTGGAGGGCGGGCCGGGCAGGGTAGGGGCTGCAGGAGGACCTAGAGATACAGGAGACAGTAGCTGCTGATGTAGGGAGCTGTGCTGTTGCCTCTGCACTTGGTGGGATAGGCACTGCACTGGTAGTGAGCACAGCGAAAGTTGGGTGCAGGATGGGGGCAGCTGGGAATGGGATCTTCAGTGTGGACAGAGGGTCCTTGATGGGTGTCACTTTTCTTTCTCCTGGGTAGTGCTCAGTATTGACCGTATGGAGCACCCCAGCTCCACCCAAGCTACCCGTCGATATCCCCGCTACCACAGCAACCTTTTTCGGGGCCAGGATGCCTGGGATCCTCATACTCATGTTCTGCTGCCTTCCCAGTCCTCACGGCCATTCTCGTCTGAAGGTTTGAGCCTCTGGGTGGCCTCTGGGTCAGGTCCTGTCCCCCTGTTCTTCCCAAGCCAGATACCACACCACCTTCTTGCCAATTCTTCCCACCTCACACTTTGCCACACCCCTCCCTTGCCAGATCCCCTCCCTCACAACAGATGACTCTTTCCAAGCCTTGCATGTCCCCTTCCTGCGTCCCTGCTCCCCCAACTGTCCAGCTCTTGAGGAGCTTGATGATGGGTTGGGTTCAGAAGTAGGTGTGTGGGTGCTCAGGGTCAGAGGTCACTGACAGTGCCCCTCCCCTCCCTGGCAGTTCTGCCCACCGGCAGCAGCATGGAAAACTCTACCTTTTCAAGCACAGTCCCTCCACCAGAACCCCCAGAGCCACAGCCTGAGTCTTCAGTCTCCATTGTCATTCTCCTTGTGTACCGCACCTTGGGAGGCCTGCTCCCCGCCCAGTTCCAGGCTGAGCGCCGGGGCACCAGGTACTCTGATGCATCTCACTCCAGAGCTTCCTTTGAGCTTCTGCCTAGCCAGCACCTCCATTTTTGGTGGGCAGATAATCAAGTTCACAGATACACAATGTGCTGCTGCGCACAGCTCAGGGGAACCTATGCAAGATGGATTCCAAGTGAATGTTTTCTGAAACTGTACATAGTAGCTGCAATGCAGATTGACAGCCATTTAGCCTTGGGGGGGGCCATTAAACACAGAGGGGTATGTGAGCCAGATACAGACGGACCAAGTAGCTGATAGAGACAGAGACCAAGTGATCAAGGCATATCAGATAAGAGCAGGAAGGGATGTTTCAAGTCAGCAGTCACAGACAGTGGAGCTGTTCAGGCCTCCAAGCCCAGGCTGGACAGGGAGGCCACACCTTCTGGCACCAGTGGAGGCTCAAGACATTCTCAGAAATAGCACTGTTCTGGGAGCATCCCAGGTCCTGGGTTAGCTATGGCAAGGGATCCAAAGGCAGAGTGAGATGGGCAGTCAGAGACTGGGGAGGCCAGCAGCATCCAAATCCAGATGGGTGTCTTCTCAGGCTTCCTCAGAACCCCGTTATGAACTCCCCGGTGGTCAGCGTGGCTGTGTTTCATGGAAACAACTTCCTAAGGGATGTCCTGGAGTCTCCGATCAACCTTGAGTTTCACCTGCTACAGACAGCAAATAGGAGCAAGGCGATCTGTGTGCAGTGGGACCCGCCTGGCCCGTAAGGAAACCCTTTGTCTCCATTAACCTCTGGAAATCTGACCAAAAGCTCCCACTTGCCCCAAGGCCTCTTCCTGTGCTGCTGTATAGCTAAACCTGTGAGGAATGATGTTTCCCACCTCCAGGCTCCCGTAGCCCCTCCTGCCGTCTCCTACTCCCCCACGGGCAGGTGGGGCTAACTGTACCGTGCCTGTAGGGAGGACCAGCATGGGATGTGGACAGCACGGGACTGTGAACTGGTGCACAGGAATGGGTCCCATGCTCGGTGTCGCTGCAGCAGGACAGGCACTTTTGGGGTCCTTATGGATGCCTCCCCTCGAGAGGTATGTCTATATTCAGTATGTTAAGGAAATATGAGGCTTAAGGGGCAGGAAGGTTCTGCCCAACACACTGTTGACGATCACTGTCTACACAGCGGCTGGAGGGTGATCTGGAGCTGCTGGCTGTGTTTACTCACGTGGCCATGGCAGTGTCTGTGGCTGCCCTGGTGCTGACTGCAGTGGTCCTCCTGAGTCTGCGCAGCCTCAAGTCCAATGTGCGTGGGATCCATGCCAATGTGGCAGCTGCTCTAGGGGTGGCAGAGCTGCTCTTCTTACTGGGAATCTACAGGACCCACAACCAGGTACAGGGTCAAGGCCAAGTCATGTCTGTCCTGATGACCACACCTGGCCTGGAAAGGTCTGGGGCCAAAGCTTCAGAGGTTGGAGTGCTCAGATTGGGCAATGGCTTGGGGTAGGATGCTAGAGCAAGATGCTGGGGTTTAGGGATCCAGTGGGAAGCAGTTGCGTGGCATGGGGTCAGAGGTGGGGCAAAGGCAGAGAAATCCTGACACTCCACTACCCTGCCTTCAGCTGGTGTGCACTGTGGTGGCCATCCTCCTGCACTACTTCTTCCTCAGCACCTTTGCATGGCTCCTGGTGCAGGGCTTGCACCTCTACCGCATGCGGGTTGAGCCACGCAACGTGGACCGTGGTGCCATGCGTTTCTACCATGCCCTGGGCTGGGGCGTCCCTGCTGTGCTGCTGGGTGAGGCCCCACCACTGGCCCATTTAGGGCTGTGACTCCAAGCCTCTGTCCATCCAATGGTCCAACTCCTCCTGACTGTGTCCCCACTCCTGATTACCACCCCTATCCTCAGCTTCCATGCCATCCACTTGGGGAGGAGCCTGCTCACATTCACCCCCAGCTCCTCCCCATGCATGTGACTCAGCAACTCTAGAACACGCTCTTCTTTGCCAAGGCCTTGCTGTTGGCCTGGACCCTGAGGGCTATGGAAACCCTGACTTCTGCTGGATCTCCATCCACGATCCCCTCATCTGGAGTTTTGCCAGCCCTGTTGTCCTGGTGATAGTGGTGAGTGCTGGGCATGTGGTGCTACCCATGTACTTCCTCCTGGGGAGAAGAGAAAGCTTGCAGCAAGCATGGTGGAGGTTTGCTGAGGGTCTGCAGGACACCTCCACTTCTGCTGTCTGGTCACAGTTACTCCTTGTGGCTCAGCTGGTGTGGAGATGGGGCCATAGGTAGAGATGTAGCAACTCCCCCTGCCTCCCTGACTCTGCATTGCTTTCTGGTTCTCTATCTGACTATTCCTGTGATTCCAAGTTTCTCTGTTTCTGGTGTGTGTGTGTGTGTGTGTGTGTGTGTGCGCACGCGCGTGCACATGCACATGTGGGAGAGAGGAAGAATGTTTCACTGGTTTCACTTCTGTGTAGTCTTGATCTCTGATCCTGTCTCTCTGTCTCTCACTGTCTCTGTCTCTCTGTCTTGTGCTGCCCTACCCGGCCCCACATGGCTGCCATGGGTCTAGATGAATGGGACTATGTTTCTCCTTGCTGCCCGCACGTCCTGCTCCCCTGGGCAGAGGGAGGCCAAGAAGACCCCTGTGCTGTGAGTTCGCTGGCTGGGGCATGCTTGGGGTGGGGGTTCCCAGGACAGCAGACCCATCCTAGTTGTGGTCCGAACCCCCCCCCCCCCACCAGAGCACCCTTGGTGAAGTTTGGATAAAGGGATGAAGTTACGTCAGCCCTAGCCCATGGCCCCCCTCTGGTGTCCTTGCCATACTCTGGCCCCACACCTGCTTCCACCCTGCTGTCTCCTTGTCCCCTAGGTCTCCCCAGTGTCCTGTAGCCTGGGTGGCTCACTTTGCCCCCTGCCCCATGTGTCCCCCACCTACCATCTGTGTGTCCTCTCCTGGCCTCCCTACTCCTTTGTTTTCCCCATCTCCTCTTATGCTCCCTGAGTGTACTCCTGGGTCTTTGTGCAACTGCCCATCTCCCCAGTATTCTCCCGAATATCCTCCCGTCTTCTTATGTGAGCTCCTATGTCCTCCCGTGTCCCCTGTGTGAGCCCTGCCTGACCCTCGTGTGTCCTCCAGTGTCCTCCCATGTCCTCTCGGCAGGACCCTGCGCAGCTCCTTTCTGTTGCTTCTGCTGGTCAGTGCCTCCTGGCTCTTTGGCCTCTTGGCCGTCAACCACAGCGTCCTGGCCTTCCACTACCTCCACGCTGGACTCTGTGGCCTCCAGGTACCTCTGGTGCCCTTTTCTACTGTTCCCCCACCCCTACCCTGGCCGGGCTCCAGCAGGCCGTTCGCAGTCCAGGCTGGTTGCTAACACCAGACCAGCCAGTGGCCTTAGCTGACTCCAGGCCTGTAGCTGACTCTCCTGGCTAGTTGGGCTGTGTGGATGGCTCCTGGCCCCTTGCTGAGCTGCAGACTGTCACTGACTCCATTCTCTCTTGCTGCACAGACTTTCTACTGCTCCTGCTGACTTGCCTGGACCTCCCTGCCTCCTCTTTTGTTTTTTCTTTTTTTGTCTTTTTGAGACAGGGTCTCGCTATGCAGTTCAGGTTGGCCTTGAGCTCACCTTTGTAGCCCGAGATCATTCGAACTAGCACCAATCCTCCTGCCTCAGCCTCCCAAGTGCTGGGATTATAGGCATGCTCCCCTTTTGTTTTTTCTTTTTCTAGTACTAGGGTTTTTGAGCTCAGGGACTTCTTCATTTTATTTTCTTTTTAAGATACTTTTGTTATGCAGTTCAGGTTGGCCTTGAACTCACTTTGTAGCCCAGGCTGGCCTTTAACTAGCCTTTAACTTCATGCTTCAGCCTCCTAAGTGCCACCATGCCTGGCAGGATCTCCTTTGTACTGGGTCAAATCTCCAGATCTTTTTTTATTTTTCACTTTGAGATGGGATCTCACAAAGTAGCTAAATTGGTCAGGATGGGCTCAAATTTCTAATCCTCTCTCTCGGCCTCCTACCTTCCAGAGTACTGGGATTACAAGTGCGCGCCACTATGCCTGGATCCCAACTCCCTTTCTGTCCCACTCTGACTCCCCATTGATTCACGCTGATCTGTAGTGTCTGACAGGGGCATCTACCAGCCCCAACCAATCCCCTGGTGACCCTGAACTTTTGAACTTCTCTCATTCTGATCTCTTGAGTTATCTTCACTGACATCACATAAATCCTTGCTGATCCACAGGGCCTGGCAGTGCTTCTGCTCTTCTGTGTTCTCAATGCAGACACTCGGGCTGCCTGGACACCAGCCTGTCTGGGCAGGAAGGCAGCACCTGAGGAGACAAGACCAGCCCCTGGGACGGTGAGGGGCTGCCAAGGCTGGGGAGTTGAGATGGCGCCCCGGGAGGCCCAGGCCTAAGATTCCCTCAGGACTGGCTCACAATCCCTTTCTGCCTGCCTCCTCCAGGGGCCTGGGGCCTACAACAACACAGCCCTCTTTGAAGAGAGCGGTCTTATTCGCATCACTCTTGGTGCCTCCACCGTCTCCTCCGTGAGCAGTGCTCGCTCAGGTCGGACCCAGGACCAGGACAGCCAGCGGGGCCGCAGCTACCTCAGGTCAGTGGCTACAGATGGCTTGCTTAGTCCAGTCCTTCTCTAGAGCTTGGTATTACCAGACCCTAGGACTGGTGGCTCCATGCAGCTCAGCCCCTGCGGCTCTACTGACACCTCAGATGCTCTCGAGCTTCCACAGCACTGACTCAATCACATTCTCTTTGGTGGGGGCCTCTGTATTTCAGGGACAATGTCCTGGCTCGACATGGCTCGGCTGCTGACCACACTGACCACAGCCTCCAGGCTCATTCTGGCCCCACTGACCTGGATGTGGCCATGTTCCATCGAGATGCTGGTGGAGTTGGAGCCCTGGGTCAGGCAGGAGGGAGGCAGAGGGTCTCTCTCCAGTTCCCCTTTCTTTTGTCCCAGACTGGGAGCAGTGTCTGACTAGAGTGGGACAAGCTCCCCCCAGGTTACTGCCTCAGGGGCACCTACTCACCTAGCCCTAGTTTCCCCAACTAACTCCTGAGCCAGTCACTGCTGATAAACCCAGCCCTTCGGTTCCAACCTGCACCCCCCCACCCACTCAATCTCTAGACCCTCAGTTTTAGGCCCTTTTCATATCCCCACAACCTCTGCCTCTCCAAGCTACTGTACACCTTTCTCTCTGACCTTCCCAACTCTAGGTGCAGACTCTGACTCTGACAGTGACCTCTCCTTGGAGGAGGAAAGGAGTCTGTCCATTCCATCTTCAGAAAGTGAGGACAATGGCCGGGCACGAGGGCGTTTTCAGCGTCCCCTCTGCCGAGCAGCTCAGAGTGAAAGGCTCCTCACTCACCCCAAAGGTAATGGGAGCCCTCAGGGTGACCAAAATACACCTTGTGTTCCACTTAGGTCTGATGCAGGGGCCCTATCACTGCATGCTCCCTTAGGAGCCTCTGGAGTCACCACTGGGACCTCATGCTCTAACTCTGTCAGGCTTTCATCTGTGCTTGGGGGACCCAGGAGCAGCCTGGGCAACACAGTGATGAGGTCAGAGAAGTCACAGAGGGACATGTCCTCCCTCTAGCCTCTTGGCTTCCTTGTGGGCTAGGGCTCATCTTGGTCTTCAGGACCTCTCAGCCATCACTCCTCTGTCTCCAGTTTCTGTCCATTTACAGTTAAGGACAAGGCCTTATCCTCTAACCCACTTCCTAGATGGTCTTAGAGGAGATACATTTCTCTTCCTCCTTCTGCTCAGTGACAGCAGCCAAAATCTCAAGGGGTGAGGGTCAGGGGGCCCTGAGTCTGGATCACAGGGCTAATAGCCCCCGGGGTTGAGCCAGAGGCTCCATTAACCTGTCCTGACTCCACAGATGTAGATGGCAATGACCTCTTGTCCTACTGGCCTGCTCTGGGGGAGTGTGAAGCAGGGCCCTGTGCTCTGCAGACCTGGGGTTCTGAGAGGCGCTTGGGGCTGGACACCAGCAAAGATGCAGCCAACAACAACCAGCCAGACCTGGCCTTGACCAGTGGGGATGAAACCTCCTTGGGCCGTGCCCAGCGCCAAAGGAAAGGTACAAGTACTGACCGTTCAATGATGCTGCAGAAAGCCCAGAGGCTCCCTGTACCCCAATCCAGGCATCTCACCTTCCTGGCCCCTAGCTGACAGTGCCTGCTGCTCTAACCTGGGGTTCTCCTCCTGTACCGTGCTTTGTCCTCTGAGGGACTGCCCCATCCTGACCCAGGCAGACGTCCCCACAGTGCTCTACCCATAGCACAGGGACCCCAAGAACCACTTCTGCGCCAGCGCCTTTCCCTTTCCCACTCGCAGTCTGCTCTCATCTATTAGTCTCCCTCCCTCATCCTGCTTTACGGTGACCCCAGAAGTCATCCTGCCCCCAACACAAGAGATTTCTGCCTTTAGCTTTCCTCCTTTCCTCATAGAGACCCTGGGAGCTATTGCTGTCCCCAACCTGGTGATTCCTGCCCTTTTGACCTGCGCAGGGATGCCCCTCTTGGGATCTCAGGGAGAGATATGTCCTCAGCCCTGCACCATGGGCTGCCCTGCCCCAAGGCAGAGGATCGTTGCCTCTCTACTCTGACTCTATCCTGATGCTTCATGGGAACTTCCAGGGCTGCCTCTGTCCTTCCCTGATGGGTTTCTGCTCTCAACTCCATGACAGGGATCCCAGGGACTACCAAATTCCTAGACCCAGGGAATATCTGCCTGCTCTCACCCAACCCCTGTGCCCCATTCTCTTCCTCCCATAGGCATCCTGAAGAACCGATTGCAGTACCCATTGATGCCACAGACCCGAGGTGCCCCTGAGCTGTCCTGGTGCCGTGCAGCCACCTTGGGTCACCGTGCTGTGCCAGCTGCCTCTTATGGTCGCATCTATGCTGGTGGGGGCACAGGCAGCTTATCACAGCCAGCCAGTCGCTACTCTTCTCGAGAACAGTTGGATGTGCTCTTGCGGCGGCAGCTGAGCCGGGAGCAGCTGGAGGAGCTCCCCACCCCTGTTCTGCATCCCCTGAGCCGTCCAGGGTCCCAGGAGTGCCTGGATGCTGCACCAGGCCGCCCAGAGCCCAGAGACCGGGGCAGCACCCTGCCACGGAGGCAGCCACCCCGGGACTACCCTGGTGTCATGGTTGGCCGCTTTGGGTCTCGGGACACGCTGGACTTAGGGGCACCACGAGAGTGGTTAAACACACTGCCTCCTGCCCGCCGGATTCGGGACCTTGACCCCCAGCATCCACCTCTGTCCCTATCACCCCAGCGGCAGCTCTCAAGGGACCCCCTTTTGCCATCTCGGCCCCTGGACCCTCTGTCTAGGAGCTTGAACTCTCGGGAGCAGCTGGACCAGAGGCCTAGTCAGCACCCCTCGCGAGAGGCCCTTGGACCACCCCCACCACTGCTCAGAGCAAGGGAGGACCCTGCCAGTGGCCCTAGCCACGGCCCCTCCACAGAGCAGCTGGACATTCTCTCCTCCATCCTCGCCTCCTTCAACTCCTCAGCCCTCTCCTCTGTGCAGTCCTCAAGCACACCCTCGGGCCCTCATACCACTGCCACACCTTCTGCCACTGCCTCTGCACTCGGGCCCTCTACTCCTCGCTCCGCCACATCTCACAGCATCTCAGAGCTGTCACCGGATTCAGAGTAAGCATGGCCTGGCCGCTGTGCCACACTCTCATCGGCTTAGGGAACTCTTCTGTGTACCCTACCCTGAGTTCCACCACCAGGTGGGTGGGGGTTGGCAAACATGTGTTGTCAGCTGCCCCAGGCTGGAGACAGAAGTCTGGCAAGGAAATATGACCAGCAGAGCCTTGGCAAATGTGTGACTGAGACCAACTTCTCTTTCCCATACTTCCCAGGTTAGGGAGGAGAGATAAATACTTTCCAAAGGGCTGGAGCTAGTGGGGGAGACAGGAGAGGAGTCAAAGCTTAGAAGTGGGAGGTACCGGGGTATTTGCAAGTGGCAGACAGGAGGGAGGAGGCTTTGCTTGGGAGTCTCTGCCTAAGTGATCATATGGGACACCAGGGTATGCCAGGGCCATGAGCCAACCTGGAGAAGAAATCACTCATTCATTACAGTATAAAGTCAATATTAAGTTCCTCCTGCCTGTAGGCACTGTGGGATGGGAGTCAGAAGCCTTGGTCGGGACCTGACATGCCCCAGGTACCTGCAGAGGCTCCATGGGGTAAAGGGAGGCAAACACACCCATAGGTAGCTGCATATACGGAATCTAAGAAGGAATGCTGGGACTTGGGAGGAGCTGGACCCATGAGTTGCCCGGGCTTGGTAAGCCAATAGGGGAGTTGAATTTCAGGGAGGAAAGATGGCTTAAGTCAGATTGGGAGGGGTGGATATCTAAGATGAGAAGGCTCTGGGGACAGGGCAGGGGACCAAAAGGGTTGAGCAAGGCCCAGTGCTGAGAGGACAAAGGAAGGAAGGAGAGGCAGGGTTTTGGGGCCCTGGAGGGATGGTGAAGGGCAGTCTCTCTGCTGCCTAGCTTGGGGGTCTGGCTATGTGAGAAGAAGGCTAGGGGCCTGAGCTGGGGTTCAGGCTCTGCAGTCACACAGGTCTGAGTTTGAGTTCTGTCTGTGGCCTCACTAGCTGCATGATTTGGGGAAGGGTACCAGCCTCTGCATCTCTGTTTCTCCATCTATAGAAGGGGTCCATAGTGACAGACTCTTGAGATGTGGAGAGTTGAGAGACATCATTAGTCAAGTGCTTTAAAGAGCATCTATGCATATAGCAGGTGTTTTCTAAGTGTTTAGAGAGAAGACCTCAGGAGCCAAGAACCTTGCTGATGAGTCTAGAGCCCAGGGTGGGTAGGGGATTTAGAATCCTGGAGCAGGCATGAGGGGGCTTAGAGGTGGGGGCTAGGTGTGGTGGAGAAGCCCAGAGCCACTTGAGTTAGGGTCATCTTGGCACTGACCTTTGATTTCTATGTTCAACATTACAGAGTTCCCAGAAGTGAGGGTCACTCCTGAGGGGCAGAAATGCAGATGGGTGATGGAAGATTTGGGCTAACTGAAGAGATTCCACACAGTCACAGGCTGACCCCAGGGCGGCCTCCTGGGAGCCCCCTCTACTGCTGTGAGGAGGTTCCATGTGCATCTGTGAACATGCATGTGACAGGTGCCAGGGTGGGGACTAAAGGGAGGACTTTTATACCTTTTGTATCTTTGTAACCAGAGAGATATGCTTATGTTATTTTTCAGCTTTTTTGTTGAGTGGGGAGGGTCTGATGCTGGGCTGGGAGGGAGAAGGGAACAAAGGGAGAGAGATGCAGAGTTTGGCCTCATTTGGGTCACTAGAAAACCATGTTTTCTCTCATCTACCCAGGTGGAGCCTACAGGGGGGACATATGCCTTTCTTTCCCTGCTCCCCACCCCCAAAGGCTCCAGGTCAGGGCTTAAAGTATAGAATGGATTCTGCTTTTTCTAAAATGCCCTGAAGAAAGTTGTGGGGCTGTGGGTGGGTCTTGGAAACAGGGGTCCTCCAATCCCTCATAGGGCTTTGCTCACACCACTCCTCCCTGTGGACGCCTGCGCGTTACGGGGAGTCCCTGCCACTTGCTGCCTTATACCTAGGACTGATGCTGTGGGTGCTGGCGGAGCAGCAGATGTCATGTTTACAGAGCAAGGCTTCCCTTTCTCCCTTGGGGAGGCTTGGGCGTCTACTTAGACGCTCCTGCAGCGGGTAGGTGCAGGGGTTTGCTAGTGTGCCCTTGCCTAAGCAAAAGTCTGTGGTGCCATTGATTCCCTGACACTTCCCCGAGGGTGCAGATAAGGGAATCCAAGACCCCGAATGTAGGTGCCACTTTCCCCCATGTTTACAAGATCCTCTTTGGCCCTAGGCACCTGGGCTGCAGAAATGACTGCTTCCATGCCTCCTTTATTCCCTTATAAAGGGAGAATGACTGTTAGGACCCTGTTACAAAACTCTCTACTTTCTTTACTTTGATGTTCAGAACTGGGGACTTTAGATTTTTGTTACTTTGTTTACAGGTACAGATATCTTAAAATGTTATATTTGTTTACAGCTTAAAACTTTGAACTTTACACTTTGTTTACAGCTGAGCATACCCCCCCACCCTTTTGTTGACAAGTGAAAGGTAGGAGAAATGGGAAGGGGGCTTAGCAGATCCACCCATGAGGAGCCTGGCCCTGGCCATCTTGAGGGGTTTCTAGCCCCCAGCCCTCCCAGACCAGAGGTCAGCTTTGAGTCCCCTGTTTCAGAGCTAACCCAGGAGGCCTGAGGAACAGTGGTTGTGTAGGGTGCGGATATCTGTACCCCATACATACTTTTGGGAGGCAGTTTCCAAGGAGATTAAAAATTCTATTTCATTCCACCAGCCAGGACTCTAGCTCTCCTTACCCAAAATGACCCCGACGCTTGAAGGGCTGTGGGTAGGACAGCATCCTTAGTATGTCCTAGGTGCTACAGAAGCCCCTCTCTGGGGTCACCCCCACCCCCACCCCCCAGTCCAGCCACCCTCTTTCCTGTCTGTATAAATTGTTCCGTGAAGCCGCGCTCTGTTTTGGGAATAAACTTCTATAGAAAATGAACATTGTCTCTTTCTGTGGGGGTGGTGGAAGGGCGGTGGTGACGACTGACCTTTGGGAGGAACTTGAGCCTGTTGGATGTTTCAAGAGCATCCAGTTATTTTTAGCTCACTTCATGGAATATCTGGACGAGGTTCCCTTCTCTTTCACTCCGAAAGCTGGCCCCTCACCTTGTGATTGGGCGCGAGGTCGGCAGCTTGGTGCTGGGAGCAGAGTGGTCAAGGGACCCGCCTCCCGGGCCAGAAGCAGCACACAGACTCTTCAGTGTTCAGACCCTTCAGCCCTGGCCCGGCGTCTTCTTCCCAGCCCAGTCGTCAGATGTCAGATCAGTTCTTGGAACTGATCAGTTCCCTCCTACTTTGTCCATGAATCGCACTGACCCGGGGTGGCTAGTGTTGTTGCTCCGCTGTCCTGGAGGGACCTTCCCGGCGAGATGCTGAGCCTTCAGGCGGGAGCGGGGGACGCTCGCCCCTTCATTTCCGGCCTAGGTAGCAAAAGTTGAAGGGGACTCTTAGCGACTGTCGCGGGTCTCTAGACTGGTCGCAGTTAGGGCTGGTTTCTGCAGGGTAAGGCGCGACAGCCATCCGCGAAGCCACCGCTTGGGGGCGCTTACCGGCCCTGCTGCAGCCAATGGTGAGCGAGTCCCAGGTTCCAATTCTGCAGTCGGGTACCGCCCCAGCAGAGTGCCGCGGAGGTGGGAGGACCCGAAGGGGTTAAGCTTCCCTTCCCCGACTCGACCCCTCTTGGAGACCGTGACGTAGCCCAGCCTCGGGTATTGGTTGGTCCGAGCCTGCACTCCGGCCCCAGGATTGGTTTGGGAGCTCGTCACGGGGTGCTGAGGGCCTCCCGCCAGATCCTCTTTGAGCAGCGGCCGCTGGGCCGCGTGGGTGCCATGGGGCCTTCGGACGCGTCGGGGTGAGTGCGGGCTGTCGGGGCCTGAGTGTCTACTACAGCACCTTCGGCTTGCCACCTTGCCAGATTCCTCCGCGTATTGGCCCATCTGCTAGGCGGGATGGGGTGGGAGCTGGCTGTGCTGGAGCCCCGATCTGAGGTGTGCAGCTGGGCCGAGAGAGGTGCAGCTAGGCTGGAGATGTGCAGGCGGACGGTGAGAGGGGAGGGGAGCCTCTGACCTGTGCCGCTAGCTTGAGTGAGGGCCACGCCCTGCAGGCCGGGCCGCCTTGGGGCGGGGCTGAGGGCGAGGCTCCGCCCCCAGGCGCGTGTCCGGTTTGGAGAGGGAGTCCTTAAGAAGACCTGAGTGACTCTAGGGCCCGGAGGCTCTCAGATCTTTGGGACACCGCAGTGCCGAGAACCCAAGGATCGTCCTCACACCTGCTGTGCTCCCCTTCCAGTTGGGACATCTTGATTAGAGGCTGTTCCCAGGTGGGTGCGTGTCCCTCAGAGAGTCCTTTCTCTCGGCAGAATTTCACCCAGATCAGAATTCCCCTGACAAGAGAAAGCTTTCTCAACATGCTAGTGTCCCTGGCCCTCCAGGAGACCCCACACCGTGAGATCTCTTCCCAGGAGAGGCTTTCTCCCACTCCACCTTCCACCCCATTCGGCGCTTCTCCTGGCTCCTCGCAGAACCTAGCCGTTCCCCTTCCCCCAATCTCCTGTTCTCAGAGTGTTTCCCCCCCTTCAGAGAGGAAGCCCCTCAGGTCAGAGATTTCTCTCATCTGCACCTTCCTGGATGGTGAAGGCTTTCCTTGCAGATCAGAATTCCCTCTAGCTGTGACTGGCCCTAAAATCTCATTTTTCCAGGTAAGATTTTTCCATACGTCGGGTGAGAGACTCCCACTCCAGCAAAGATCTCCTCCTCAGAGATGACCTAGATGAGAGCCATCCCGTGGCTTTCCCAGACTAGGCCCCAGCTTGCCTACAACTGGAACCCTGGTGCTGGAAGACCAGCGGTAGAACTGACCTTCTCTTAGAGGTGAGGGTCTCATCTGTGAGCCTGAGGCTTGGAGAAAGTTTCTTGAAGAACTAGACCTCTGATTTTCTGGATCCCTTCCCAGAGTATGCTCTCAGCTGGCCAGGCGGGGTTCACAGGGCAGCTGGATAAGGACTTAAGGACTGGTTCCAGGAGGGCAAGGGACCAGGAAGAGGGGGCTAGGAGGGGCAGAGAGCCTGGACCTGGACCTGGACCTGAACTCAAACCAGTACTCAGGGCTGGGCAGCCACACCTAGGCTGGATGTATGGGTCGTGTTCATCTTGCTCTCCCTTTTCATGAGGGACTTTGGCCCACAAAGAGGCCTCCACTAGCCAAAGTTCAGGTAGTGCCTCTGCCGGGGCATGGAGCTCACAGGGATCAGCTGGGGGCTGGACCAGTTGTGAGCTTGAGGCCTGGAAAAATCAGATGTGTGACTCTGGTCCTGGGCAGAAGTGGGGGGAATGTAGGGCAAGGGGTCTCTCACTCTGTCTCCTTGGTCTCTCCATCCTAGACTGAGGAGCACAGGCACTGCTGTCTACAACACCAACAATGGAGCTTCATGTGGAGCGGCCACTGCTGAACCAGGAGCAACTGGAGCAGCTGGGACATTGGGGCCCACTACCTAGGACTCATCAGTGGCGAACCTGGTTTCAGTAAGATTAAGGATATGGGTTGGGGGCTCTGGCAGGGTTAGGTACCTCTGTCACTGACACATCCCCTTCCTCCTCCCAGGTGCTCCCGTTCTCGGGCCTATGGCCTTCTACTCAAGCACCTCCCGGTCTTGGGCTGGTTACCCCACTATCGTGTGCGTGAGTGGCTCCTGGGTGACTTGTTGTCTGGCCTGAGTGTGGCTATCATGCAGCTTCCACAGGGTGAGCACCTTCAAGTACCTAGTCTGGAAGCCCTATGGTCTGAGTCATAACTTCTGAGCTTGGAATTATGGCCCCTGGCCCAGGCTTGGATTGCCTCAACCTTTTGAGACTCTTTTCTCCAAGACTACGTTGTTCCCATTCTACCTGCAGGCTTGGCCTATGCCCTCTTGGCTGGATTGCCCCCTGTGTTTGGCCTTTACAGCTCCTTCTACCCTGTCTTCATCTACTTCCTGTTTGGTACTTCCCAACACATCTCTGTGGGTGAGTAGTCAGGCCCAGCCTTCCAGGAAGATGCCCGTATTTACCACAGAGCAAGATGAGGGAGGGCTAAACCAGGAAGGCATTCATCTCCAGGCAAGATTTGGCCCTGGTCTAGGACTGCAAATTCAAGGGATTTGAAGGCAGATGCGAGTGGGTGGGGCAGCTCAGGGGGCCCAGAACTTGGCAGAAGTCTACAAGTATGAGGCATGCCACAACACATTTCCCATTGCACAAAGAGCCTGTGTTCCTGGGCCAGTGGGCATGAGGAGCAGGGTAGATGATGCAGGACCAGCTTTTCTAACCACTCTTCAGAACTATGGGCTCAGTGCTCCCATTGGACCCCACTGTATCTAGCTGCCAGCATTGCCCCCATTTGCATAGCCATAGTCTGAACTCCAGAACTGAATGCTTAGCCTCTCTTAAGACCAGGGCTTTAGGGCAGGGCAGTGTCTTCTGCAAGGCTTCCCTACCTTGTTCCCTGCAGGGACCTTTGCTATCATGTCTGTGATGGTGGGCAGTGTGACAGAATCCATGGTCCCAGATGAGGTCGTCCGGCAGGGCACAAACTCTACCATTGATGAGGATCGTGTGCAGGTGGCCTCCACGCTTAGTGTCCTGGTGGGCCTCTTCCAGGTATAGAGCAGTTAAGAGTACGTGCCCCCTACCCCACTGCCTGGTGACAGATGCCTGTCACCATCCTCGTGCTCTTCCTCTTCACTTGTCTCTGATTCTACTTGTCCTGGTCCACCCCTGCCTTCCTTGACTGTCCCTGGCCACTCCACAGGTAGCACTGGGCCTGGTGCAGTTTGGCTTCGTGGTCAACTACCTGTCTGAGCCACTGGTACGTAGCTATACCACAGCTGCATCTATCCAGGTGTTCATCTCACAGCTCAAGTATGTGTTTGGCCTCCAGCTGAGCAGCAGCCGCTCGGGGCCCCTGTCCCTTATCGAGGTGAGTGGATGTGGCGGTGGGATAGGGAGATGTGCCCATGGCCTCGACTGAAGACTGTGACTCTGCCTCTCCTCAGACTCTGGTGGATGTCTGCCGGAACCTTCCTAAGACATCGGTTGGCACCCTTGTCACTGCACTTGTGGCCGGGGTGGCACTCATAATTGTGAAGATATTCAATGAGAAGCTGCGTCGGTATCTGCCTCTACCAGTACCTGGGGAGCTGCTCACGGTTCGCATGCCAGGGAGTAGGGGA
>PVKN010001845.1:8510-47439 GCA_004027915.1 Capromys pilorides | reverse complement strand
TTTTTCTTTTTTTTTGGTATCAGGGATTAAATTTGGGACCTTGTGCTTGCCAGGCAGACATCTATGTCGCTGAGCTATATCCCTAGACCTTGGTCCTGAACTTCTTGACTCAAGTGGTCCTCCTGCTTTGGCCTGCATATAGGTGCCTAACACCATACCCAGTTTCCCAGGTCCCTTTTTTAACTTAAGCAGCACTGGGTTTCGACCACACAACTGGCAGGGTCTCAAGTGGATCACACTGAGCAAGGAAGATCCTGATTAGGCTAGAGGGACAACCCATACCTCCATGTGTGGCCTCCTTCCCCTTGTTGGTGCGATGACAGGCACAAGGCCAGCTGCCCAGGATCTCTAAACCTTGCAGTCTCAGCCTTCCCACCCCCAAACATATCCTTCCACATTCTAGGGCTCCAACTTATGAGGGTTCAGG
This sequence comes from Capromys pilorides, assembly GCA_004027915.1. Lineage (NCBI taxonomy): Eukaryota > Metazoa > Chordata > Mammalia > Rodentia > Capromyidae > Capromys > Capromys pilorides. The sequence continues at coordinate 47,012 of PVKN010001845.1, read as the reverse complement.
CACCAGGGGGACCCTGAGTGCCCCCTGGAGGAAAGAAAGGCACAAGGTCCACCCCCACACAGAACCACACCAGGCAACCATGAGGCCATGTGCAGATGGGTCCAGCATCACCCAGGGCAGGAATTCACTCGTGACGTGGCAGCAGACTCACTCTGTGGAACTGCTCAAAGGACTCTTCCCCTGGCCCCGGGGGGTTCACTACGATGTCCATGGCAGCCTGTCCCGACACTGGTGGGCACAGACGCACCGAGAGCAGCTTCACCAACTGGCCTTTGATCTCAGGGTGTAGGTTGATCACCTCCATGTAGCCTCCGCGGTAGCCACACCTGGAGGGTTGAGGAGAGGCAGCACAGCCAACAGTTACAGAAGGTCCTCACCAACTACAGTTTGGATGCCAGACTCCGCCACCATCCCCAAGCCAACACCGAACAGCCCCCCTCAACACCAAAATCCCTGCACTGCAAGGTGACCAGGAGTGATATGCACTAACCCCCTTCCACACAGAAATGTTCCTTCCCCGATTCCTGACACATTGGAGCAGCAGTCCAGTACTGAAGATAGACATCACGTGTTGAGAAGCCAGAGACATGAGCTCCCTGTCCTCCACAGACCTTGTGGGGCATACTCTCCTCGGACTTCCTCCTGCCTCTGGACCACTCTGTCAGAATTCCATCTTGTTCAAGAGACTGTGTTTGGCGGTGTTTTGTTACAGCAACTCAGCCTAGAACCTAATTGCTAGCACCTGTTCAGAAGATGGGTCCGGCACCCAGCCCTGGCACACCCTGGCACAGAGACATGCCACGTGATTCATTAGCGCTAATGAGCATCGCTGTCTGGAATAATTTTTGTCATTTGAAAAAAAGGCAATCCAAGGAGAGCAAAGCTGAGAATCAGAAAATGAGACAAAGCGAAACACCAGAGGCCAGGGAGATAGCTCAGCAGCATATGGCCAAGCTCGAGAGGCAGGGAGGAGGGAAGGAGGGAGGGAGGGAGGGAGGGAGTCCACTGGGGATCAAACTTGGGACCTTGTACTTACCAGGCAGGTGCTTATGCCACTGAGCTATTTCCCTGGCCCCCCACAGACAGCTTTAAGCCCTTTAATTGAAATCTACCCTTGAACTTCAAAAAATGTGCTTTGGCATAATTCAGTTCAAACTGACTTCTGTGATCTATAGCCAAACATCCTGACTGATGCAAAATCAAATCTCACGAAAATAAACTGACTTTATAAAAAGAGTTTTAAAAAATCTGTTTTAGCCAAATTGGCAATAACAGCCATGCTCTCTTACTCTGCCTCCCACTCTGGTCTGGTCCTGCCAGTGTGTGGACCAAGGACCCTAGGCCCTCTGAGGCTGGGATGCAGTTCCCCTCCTCTGGAGATCCCCCCCACCCCCAGCACCTGATGGGATGAGAAGTGTATGATCGTTCTGATCAGATCCCTTGACTGGAATTTCCACGGCAGGAAGGCAAACTCCAGCATCTCAGAAAGGTTTCCCTCCACAAGTGTTGAAAGGAAGAACATTCTATCACAGTGATGGCGAACATTTAGAGATGAATGCCCACAAGTGCAACCCAAAACCCGCCTTATTTCAAAATGCCAACACTGCAATTAACCCTGAGTGCTCAGCTGCTGGGGCAATGCTGGGTGATGGGGCTCCTGGGGGTTCATCACCACTGTATTCAGTCCTCTATAGTGAACAGAACTGAAGTCATACACAGCCTGTAATCCTAGGTATAATTCAGGTCACCAGCACTCAGGAGACTGTTTAAAAGTAATCAATCAGGGGCTGGCAAGATGGCTCAGCGGTCTAAAGCGCCTGCTTAGGCGCTTTAGAGACCATGGTTCGATCCCTGGCACCACATGCCCTGCCAGCCCCACACCCAGGGCAGGCTGAACTGGCCATAATATTGAAAAAAAAAAAAATAAGGAAGATAAAAGTAATCAATCAATAACAAGAGGAGGACAGATGGACAGGTATGTGATAAACATACCTGTATCTGAAAAATGAGCAGAAAACTTTTTTTTTTTTTTCAGTACTAGGGATTGAACTCTGGACCTTGCACTTGCCAGGCAAGCACTTTTTCTACTGAGCTATCTCCCCAGCCCAAAACAAATTTGTTTAGAAAAAGAGCTACATAATACCTGAAAGTCTGGGAAGGAGGCAGCAATGCTACCCAGGTAAACCAGAAAAATGAGTGTAAATTAACCCCTGCCCACATCAGACAAACCAAAGGGAGCTCCCTTGCCCTGGCTAAGATAGTCCTTCTAGGGCCCTCCAGTCAGCCAAAGGAGAACCCACCCCATGCCAATGCCTGGCACTTAAGAGCTGCCCATAGCAGCAAACTGACCAGTTCTTCTTGGTTCTTCCTGTCCTCTCAACCTGAGCTGTGGTGCTAGGCTTAGCCCTCAGACTTCTTTTCCATTCTCACTCTGTGAGATGTGCAGGCTGAAAACCCATACACCCACATATGTCAGCCCTAGTGTCCAGACTCACGCGATCATCTCTATCTGGGCAGCAATTGGGCATTTGCAAATTTAACACCTCTAAAGCCAAACTCCAACTCTTGCCTTCCAAGTCCTCCCTATATTTTTCAGGCAATGCCTCCTTCCTGCTATGTGCAAAAAACTTGGGGTTCACTTTTGACTCTTCTCTCTCACACCACCCTTTTCCATCAGCAATTTCTTTCAACTCCAACTTCAAACACATTCTAGACCTCTTCCCCATTTCTACTCTGGTTCACCATACACCTCCTGGGGGAGACAGCAGCCTCCTAACTTGAGGTCCCACTCCTGCTCACACTCAGGTGCTTGGAAACCAGAAATCCAGTAAAATGTATCACTGGAGGAGCTGTACCTCTATTAAATCCTTCCATCTTTCATCCCACAAGTCAAAGTCAAAAGTAATAATGGTAGCCCAGGTGCTTGGGTCCCCTACACCTCTGTCTCACCTTCTGCCACTTTCTCTCTCTTCAGTGCTCTAGCCCTTTCGCTGCTCTCCACTATTCCATGTGCGCCGGCAGAGGCAGCTCTGGGCCTTTGCACGAGCTGTTCTTTCTTCTTGGAGCGCTCCTTCCTGGATACCCTCCTCACTCCCCTCCTGTGCGCTTGAGCCCAAGAGCAGCTCCTCAGAGACTGCACTTCCTTCGTCGTAAGCCTGACCCACCTGGCGCTCCTACCCATCCCTGGCGCTTTGTGGTTTGTGTCTAGTTGTCCCTGCAAAGCCTCATGTAGTCAAGAGGTGGCTTCTAGAGTTTGTGATTAATTCTTGATTCAATGCAGGGATTATGGGTGTGAGTGCTACCCCTGCCACGGAGCAGATAATCTGCGTACAAACATCAGGAGGGGAGAGAGGCTTGCTAGCTGCCGCAGCTGCTACTCCTTTTGCTTTTTGCTGTTTTCTCCTGCCATGAACTGTTGCCCTCTACCATGTGCTGCTCTGCCTTGGAGCCAGCTGAGTATGGACTGAAACCACCACCAGCTGTGAGCTAAATAAACCTTTCCTTCCTTCAATTTGTATGTTAGGTATTTTGTCCCAGCAACAACAGAAAAGCAACTGAGATGCCTAGCCCTTCCCTGTCATGGGACTTTTCTGTCTGTTGCTGCCATTCTCACTAGAACACAGGCCTATGAGGGCAGGCAGGGACTAGTATAGTTGGCTCACTGTATCCTCAGAGGTTAGGTCAGTCAGTGCTCAGTAAATATTACCCAAATGAGCAAATACAGGGTGGAAGCCGACCCTTTGGTCCCCAAGGTCATCTGGTGCTAAGGCAGCCTTATGCACAGCGCTTGGCCCAATGACCTCATGGCATTTCTGCACGCACCCTGCTCTCCTGGTCCCACAGCTTTTAATCAGTGGTGGAGCAACAATGACAGGGCTGAAACAGGCTGAAAACACTCAGTGCCGGAGGCTGTTATGGGACCCTTTTTCCTTTCTGTCGTTTATCTACAGTTTGGTTTCTTTCAGCTTGGCCTTATTTTATGACAGTTCTCCCTTCACTAAGTCTACCCCCATCTGATTCTTAGATCAGCAGCAGCAGTGGGTGAGGGACACCTGTTCTCCATCCGAGTGGGTGGACTGCATGGCAGAGGAGCAGGCCCGGGGGACAATGGGAGGGAGGCAGAGGCCAACATACTCACTCGCCCATGTAGCCCTTGGAGGTAGAGTGGAAGGAGGCAAGTTCCACGTTGTTGGAATACTCGGGTCCCATCTCATAAAGCACCTTCTTAAAGGAGTGGAATCTACAGTCTGGAGAGTACACATTGTCCTGGTACACCTGCAGGGAGGAGGGACGGGAGCGTCACTGCAAGCCCTTCTGAGAGGCCTGTGCCAGGCAGGTGCTGCTGTGTGTGGCTGAGAGCAGAACCGGAGATGTGCGCAGGTACTCGGCGTCCACCTATAGCAGGCTGGGCCTGAGGGCCTGACCAGCCCAGCCAGCCTGGCCTCCAGCCCACTGCCAGGGATGAGCTGAAGTGTGCTTGCTTGTGAGCCTCCACAACTTGGGGTAAGGGCCTCAGGCTAGGGAAGCAGAGCTATCTTCAGGCAGTGGAGGAGCTCACTTGATTTCTCCCATACTCACCCTCACCCAGACTCCAGATTTCTTTTTAAAAATTTTTTGAGGCAGAGTCTTGCTATATAGTCCAGGCTGGTCTTGAACTCATTATGCAGCCTAGGCTGGCTTCAAATTCACAGTTTTCCTCCTGCCTCAGTCTCCTGAGTGCTGGGATTATAGACATGCACCACCACACCCAGACCCAGGGTTTCTCGCTACCTCACAGGCCAATACTAATAGCAAGTATTTTTATCTTTCCAATAAATTTTTCCTAAAACATGTTTAGTCCCTTTAATAATATTAATAACAATAACAGCTAACACATCCGTTCTCTGACCTTCCTATTTGAGAAGTGAACCCCACTGCATTTCCTTTCCAACACTTACCGGGTTTAGGATTATTCCGTTTTTTTCCCTACTTTTCAGTGCCAGAGCAGTGTCCATACCCATTTTGTTCTTCTGTGCTCAGATCTGGCCATTCACAGCCCCAAGCACCCTACTTTGCCCTGAGAATGATTTCCCACACCTATTTTAAAGGCTGGGTGGTTTTCTGAGTCCCCAGGATCAGCCAGACTCCATCTGTGACAGGCCAGGTGTCATCCTACTCCTCCCTTCTTCCTAGGCCCTGGGGACAAATCACAAGAACTACAGGTCTCTGTTGCTCCTTCCTTTAATCACCCCCCTCACCCCCGAACCAGGGATTGAACTCAGGCTCCTGTGCTTGCCAGGCAAGCACTTATTCTACTAAGCTATCTCCCCAGCCCCATGCTCCTTCCTTTAGAAATGAAGATTTCAGTCCATATATTCTTATGGAACAAACTGGTGAACAAGCTGCGCACACGTGCTGTGGTCTGAGGTTGCTACAGAGCAAAGAAATAAAAACACAGTAGTATGCTAGAAGCTGCAACCAACCAGAAACCTTGCAGAAATGAAGATGAAATGAAAGTGAAATTTGATGGTTTCTAATTTCTTCCCTACAAAGTAGAAAAAGTATAAGCAGGCCTCAACCTCAGAAGTGGAGCTCAGAAGGCAACAGATACGTGGTTAAGATCCCTGTCTCATGGGTTGCTAGAATTAAATGAGACTGGAGATATGGACATAGAAAAGGCACAGAACTACAGCTTTGTGGGGAGCAAATATCAGTTGTTGCAACCATACTGGCACCCAGCCTCCCGTCCTCGGTTGAGTCCTTCAACCTATCCTCAAGAAACGCCCTCCCAGTTGTCCTTCTGGAGGTTTGGGAGAAAACAGGCAGGAAGCCCACACCCAATTTGCATACAGTGACTTGTAGGCCATAGCTACGGGCCTGGGACTGAAGCTGAACCAATGATATGCAACTGTGAGACTTCTAATAAGAGGATTAGGGTGGGGAAAAACCCCTCTCTCTAGGGTGGGGAGAAACCTCTCTTTCAAGGCTGGGAAAATAGCAGGCCTATGTGAGAGGACAACACTGATGGATAGAAAAGGGAAAGAGGATTTGGAAGATATGGCTTGAGCCACTGATGTAGCTGAAAATCAACCTTTTTTTTTTCTTTTTAAGTTTAAATTTATTTGGGTTTAATTTCAAAAGTTTGAGTCCAAACCAAGATAAGAACAAATCAGGTCAGAGATTCACAGGCAGTTCAACTGATCAAACCCATCCTTGGACAGAATCACTTTCTCCAGTACCTAGAAAAGCAAGCTCTCTGGCTACAGAACAACCAGGCTAACATCCCTCCCCTATAAAAAAGATAGCTCACCTCTGCCCTTTCTGGGGGGCTGGGACTACTCTTACCTCATCAGCCAGGAGAAAGAGCTTCTCTTCCCAGGCAAAGTGAATCACATCTTCTATGCACTTTCTGCTTTGTACCTGGCCTACAAAATCCCCAAGAAAATAAAAATGTAGGTTGTAATGTTTAAACTGTTCCCAGGTCAGAATCCCACCCAGAATCACTCAGGTGTCCTGTGTTCCCTTAAGATCCCAAGATACCACACTACAACCAGTTGCAATATCCAATGGTGTAGTCAACCTCCAGGAATATCTGGAGGGTCAGTCTCCTCTTGCTGATTCTTGGAGACCAGGGAAGTAGAGGAGTAGTGTTCACACTCCACTTTCTTGTCATACTTGAGTAGAGGATGTATATGTGGGAGGTTTGCCTGTCTGTTCTGGAGGATAGGAAGGCACACAAGAGTCACGAAGAGGAAAATGAAACTCAAAGAGTTAAGTATTAGCTCACCTATCCCACCTCACTATGTACCAGCAGGGGCCGAAGGTGAGACGTGCTCCTTCAAAATATTATGGTATTTGTAAAAAACACCATATTTTGATATGGTAACTGGATGAGAGTTACTGGAGCAAAATTGGGGGTGTTGTGGGAACAACTTCCCAGAGAGGAATACGTAATCCCCAAGAAGCAGGAACAGGCTTCTGGTTCACCATCTACCCTCGAAGCTGGCACTCAGCAGGTGTTCAATAAATATTTGCAGAACAACACTAAAAGAGATTGCAGGCAACAGCCTGGTGCCTCCTATCAGCTCCCTCTGGAGAGCGAGGCACTGCTGAAGACCATCAGGATGGACACCTCATAGCTTTCCTTAGCTTAGCTGCCCTCCTCTAGGACTGCACAGCAACAGAGAAAACATCCATCACCCATTTTAGAGAAATGAGCGTACACAGCAAGGTATTAACCCTATGACATTTCCTATGAAGGAAACATCAGGGAAGGAACCGAGGTAACAAAGTGGAGATGCAACCTTTCCCCAATATTTTCTGAGACTGTGGCACCAGGAATGTCCTCCACAAAACCACCACAACGACAGGGCTTGATGGTTTCTTTGAAAAAGCCACACTCCTTTACTCTATGCATATGAGCATGTGTGTTGTGGAAATATGACTTTTATGCACAGATGTGCCTTTATGTGCATATTTGTATCTTATACAAAGCAGTACACAAAATATTATGGTATTTGTAAAAAATAAAAATGCCTATATTCTTGTCTAAGTAAAAAAAAAAAGTGTCTGGAAAAATGTAGTTGTGTATCTTGTAAAAGCATGGTAAGGTTTAGCCAGAATTTGTCTTGAATTATCTAAGCAATGAACTAATTTCTCTCTTTCTCACTTTGTTGCAGTACTGGGGATTGAACCCAGGGCCTCTGCACTGGCCTATAGCTTTTTAGTTTTTCATTTTGAGTTAGGGTTTTATAAAGTTTCCTAGATAGGATTCAAACTTGCAATCCTTTTGCCTTAAGCTTTCCAGAGTGGTGCAATTACAGACACGAGCTACCGTGGCTAGCTTAACGCAGTTTCTTTATTAAGCGATTCTCTTACCAACCAGGTTTCCTATGAAGAAAGCTCATGCAACAGGATCCAAGAGAGTGGCAGACCTTGGCTTTCAAAAGGAGCCAGTACTGTTCTCACAGACAGATAGGAGCCTGCCGTCTCGGGGGCAGAATCTGCCTGTAAATCTGCCTGGCCTAGTCCTTTCACAACTGTCATCCCACCACTGTATCCTGTTAGGATACGAGCATGAATGCTAGAACGTACAAAAACATGTTGGCTACATGCTAAAGTTAACACAAGAAACCGAGGAAGGACTAAAGCCTCAAAAACCCTCAGCTTGGTAGAGGGAATGAGATCCCATAGATACAAACAATTCCACTGATGCAAATAATGCAAGGACAAGGACAGAGCTTACACCTCTCCATTTCCAGGGGACAGCAATCTCTTAAAGCACACCTGCTAAGCTACTGAAAAGGACAAACACATCGACAATGGAAAAGGAAAAGGAGAAGTCCCATGTGGACTTAAAAGGGCCAGGAGACAGCAGACTTGGCTTTGATACAGGCCCTCGAAAGGGAGAAGATGGCTTCTAAATACCTATCATTAATCTGGACCAAAGGAACTCCTCATGAACTGGTGGGATTATGTGTGGTTTAGGTCAATGGCGCATCCTTTCCTTTTGTGAGTAACAGGTCACAACTGTGCTATGGAGAACTCTGGCAGAGGGCACTGGCACAGATCTGGCCAGTCAGTCCTGGTTTGACTGGTTCAGGCATGGGCAGAGGACCCAACATGAGCCACTGGGAGTCTTCCCTGGGATTTCTCATCAACCTATGGAAGAAATGTTCCCTCCCTTTCCCCAGGCTGAGCTGGTGGGCACTGGCTGGAGCCAATGAAGGTCAGATTCCCAGGACAGATCCTTCTGGAGAAGGAACCCAGCACAGAGGAAAGCACAGCTGAGAAACGCACTACGGTTCTTCTGCCAGCAGCACTGGTCTGAGTGCACTGCTTTGACCCCTGAGTGGACTTTATAGCACAATGATCCAACCTCCCAATTCTCAAGCTGGGTTTCTATCTTGAAAGTAAAAGAGCCCTGGCTTAATACCCCAGTGCATTTTTGACACCTTTTTAGCCAAACTGGTCACAGAGTGTCGTCTGGACAAGGCACATGATCAACACGGGTCCTCAGGTTCCACTGCTCTTCTAAAGTTGACTGATTCTTATAATGTTAAGATCCAAAGAGAAATTTTTCACTGAAAAATTTATTCATACAAATTACCTACATTAATTCTTATTTACAGGACCCTTTCACTTAGAATAGGAAAAGTCTCTGGTTCAGTTATTTCTTTCCAGACAGGTAGGGGAAAAGATTTATGCAAACACCCAGCCAAGAAAAGTGCCAACTCAAGTAGATAAGGTAAACATCCTTCCTAACATGTTGCTGGACTAGCAAATGTGGTCCTGGGATGGGATGAGCAAAAGTACCACTGGGAGCTTATTAAAAATGCAGTTGTAGGCTGGTCACATAACTCAGCAGATTAAAATGTCTGCTTAGACAGATGCAGGGGCTAGGGGTTCGATTACAGGCCTGACGTACCAGCCCCACCCCCAGGGGTGAGCTGACGCAGTGGCAATTGAGACTAGGCATGGTGGCAAGCGCCTGTAATCCCAGTGCTTGTGAGGCTCAAAACAGAGGGATTGCTATGAGTCCAATCTGTGCAGTAAGACTTTATACTAAATGTATTTTTAAAAAATGCAGTCCTCAGGCCCTATCAGGTTCAATCACATCAGAATAGCTGTAAGTGGTGCCCAAAATCTCATTTTAACAAGCTGCAAGTTTGAGAAGCACTGTAAGGATGCAGTTTTCACGAGCTGCACTAACTATTGATGCCTGGGCCTCACCCACTGAGTCTGAGGTATGGGTTAGCCTTTTAGATTTTTTTGAACTCTCCTAGCTTACGACTGGACTGGGGCCCTGTTCTCTGTCATTTTCCTGCTGCATCCTGGTTAGTTAGCCTCTTCATATCCCCCCCCCTCCCCCAGCACTGCAGTAAATAAGCGGCGTCACTGCCAGCTGCACCCATTTGCTGCTTTCAGACATTCAAGTGGTGCTTTTAGCTGATTGAAGCATCATTTGATGTTCCCGAGAAGCAGATTCCACAATCAACTCCAACACACTTTGGCCCAGACTCAATTTATTCTAACAAAGGAGGAGAGAGGCGCCCTTGTTCTCTACATCCAAATAGCACAGGGGCATAGGAAGCCAGCAGCCCAGAATGATCAAAACAGTCCAGACTGTGCATTTTTTGAAAAGAAAAATATGTAAAACTGGGACTGCTTTTCAATTTCTGGAAACAGGGTTTTTGTTTCCTGGTTTGTTTTTAATATGGCATTTCCTTCTCAGGACTCAAGGTACCCAGTAATGTTGTGTCAAAAAAAAAAAAAAAAAAAAAAACCATATCAGCATTCTGAAAACTGGTTCAGGAAAATAAGTGGGAGTAAAAATAAGATCTAGGATCAGTGGTGAGAGTTTGTGCTTGAATAACCCCAAGAAGCTGAGTATCCATATTTAAGAACAGGAAGGGAAAACTGGTCTTTCACAGAACCCTGTCAACAAAACACTGCATTCACTGCCCACTGATCTCAGGGCTCTGGTAGCAAATCTGGAACAGGTGTGGAAACGGGGTGTAGAGGCCCCGTCATTCTTTAACTCTTTAGTTCTGAATGTCAAATACTCCACTCCCAAAGACACCTGTGAGGCAGGGAACTACAGACCTGTGGGGTTCCCTGGGTTGATGATGCAGAGCACCTTGGGGTCACAGTGGTCTTTGGCCTCTTGCATGGCCCGCCGGAGCTCATTCACATTCAAGGCCCAGCAGTTCTCCTCGTCCAGGTAATAATTCACCTGGATGGCACCGAGTTCTGAGATGACTGCCGAGTAGAGGGGATACTGTGGGATGGGGATCATCACGCCTGTCCGTGACTTGCCGCCCCCAGAGACAAGAATCTTCAGGATTGTCTGCAACCAGAAGTCACAGTCAGAAGGTCCCGGCCAGTCCCCATTCTTTAGAAGCTGATGAGCAGCCAAGTCTGTTGGCCCCAGCCCTACCCTTTTACCCTGACCCTGCTGCCAGTGTCACCCAAGCTAGCCGTCTCTCTTCCCAAGATGCCATGCCCTCACTTACAGAACCACGGCTGCTGGAAGGAGTAAGCAAGATGGAATGTTGCCAAGTTCTTAGTACAGTGCACTGTACAGGGCATATACATAAAGACTCAAATTTTAGGTTTCTGTTTTGTTCTGTGGTGCTGGGGATTGAACCCAGGCAACTGAGCTATAATCCCAGCACCTTTTCAGTTATTTTAGGGTGCTGTAGATTTTTTTTTTTTTTTGCGGGACCAGAGTTAGAACTCATGACCTTGCACTTGCCAGGCAGGCACTTGTGCCACGGAGCTATCTCCCCGGCCCCGGTACTGTGGATTGAACCTAAAGCTTCATGGCTAATCTACATTTGCAGTCTCTTTTTTTTCCCCCTCTTTATTTTGACGCAGGTTCTCAATAAATTGCCCCTCCTAGCCTTTAACTTGATCCTCATGCATGAGCCTCATGAGTAGCTGGGATTACAGGTTTGTGCCACCATGCCCAACATTGCCTGCATTTTTAATACTTACAATACATTCGTTTCTTAGCCAGTCCCCTCTTAGAATTATTATGACCCATCTCTTGAGTCCCAGATTTGTAACCTAATTTATCTTACCATAGGCATCAGTTGCCAATGGCTAGAAAGACCCTTGAAGGACAGCTGAAATAGAATGAAATACCCACCCACTGCCACCAGATGGCACTTCAACCTGTTTGCAAGGCTGAGCAGGGCACATGTTTGTAGGGTTCCTAAGAAACCACGATACTGAATCCAGCAGGGTGTTGGTGGATGCAGTCAACAGTAATTCACTGAATGACCAAGCCCACCAGCTCAAGAGAGTCTCCACTTAATGAATGCAGTGCAGATCCCTTTCTGGAAGTTGTTCCTTGCTCCAAGTATAACTGAAAAGCGCAATGACTGGGTTCCTCTAGGAGTCTTCTAGACACACCTCCTTTAGGACTTCTGCCAGTACTGACTGGGCCTCTCTGGGAACAGAGGGGGCCTTGACAGCAGAAAGCATTGGGAGGTGCTGAGGCTGGGGACTGAAGTTGTAATATCAAACTCCCAAATGTTGCAAGAACTGGCTCAAAGCAGGCACCACCTGATGTCTCTAGGCCTGTTTCCTTAAGGGCTTCAATGAGAATTTAATGATTTCAAACATTTTGGGAAAGGAATAGAGCACTCCGAAAACATCCAAAGTAAGAGATCTCTGGAGCTAGGAGACAAAGACAGCCCCAATAACAAGGACCCGGAGGATGGCAAACTTCTCCCCTGACTGCATCTGGCACTGGCGAAGCCCTGGAGAGAGGCTTTGAAGGGATGGAGGACAGTGCTCACCTAACACTAAGAGGCCCCAGACTCCAATGTCCTCACCTCAAAAAGGCTGCGGGCCCTAAGCACAGGATTCTGGACTTATGCCAGCCATCAACACCAGCCCCCTCCATCCATGGATGATGGGGCCTACAGCACCTCTTCTCTTGCCTTCTGAGCGCACCCACCCACCTGTGAGCGCCACCAGCCAGAGCTGAGGCTGAAGAGTATTAGCTGACTATGTGCCCCTCCTGCTTCATGGCTCTGTGGCCTGAATCCTGAGTGTGACCTCGGAGCCCTGCAGTCACCACCAGAGCCTGCTTAGGACACTGTGCTTCCCCCTAATGTGACTCCACTATCCAGCAAACAGCCTCTCCCCGTTCTGGGCCACACACCAACACCCCCAACTCTTTTCCATCTTCCTGTATGCCTGCCCGACACCACTCTGCTGTCTCTTCTCTATCCCTTTGTCCTTTGCGCTGCAGAAGAGAAACTGAAAACTGCTCTTATGACTTTTTTTTTTCCAATCTATTTAGTACAGGGTCTACAGGGTCTCACTACATAGATTGGACTCATAGTAATCCTCCTGTTTTTAGCCTCCCAAGCGTTGGGGATCACAGGCACACACCACCACACCCAGTCTCAATCACCATCTCAGTGCACCCTGGGGATCAAACCCCGGCTATTGCACTCTGCCTAAGCAGGCATGTTAGTCCACTGAGCTATCTGGCCAGCCTGCTGTGACTTGTTTTTTTTAACGGGATACGAAAGCTGATGGGAAGTCAGAGGCCAATGATGTGCGTGGCTCTCCAGTGGTAGGCACAGACCCCGGCAGCGAGGCACAGGAGGACATGCTGATTGACAGAAAAGCCATTAGGCAACCTGCTGTGATCCAAGGCTCTACAATTAAAACTACTGATAGGGCCTCTACAGGAAGACTGAGGAAGCTGCCGTGATGTCCAGTGTCTGGAAGACTAGAAGGGGCCTGCATGCTCCCAGGACAAAGTGACAAAGGGACCTAACACTCTGTCACCAGCCCTGACAGGAAAGGCTGTCCTTCAGGTAAGCTCACACTGAGTAGGCACAAGACCCCTCACACATACAGTGATGCCATCGCTAGCCCCAGTGGTCAGATAAATGTTGTCTGGGTCTGCAGGCACACCGCCATCTCTCCTGGTGATGTAGGCAGCCACATCTTCACGGATACAGTTGACTCCTTGGCTGGCACTGTATGACCCTGTAAAACAGCAGGCAAGACAGCAAGTAGTGACAGGACGCCAGCTCCACAGAACCAGGGCAATATCTGCATAATTAACTGGGGGGAAGATTTTTTTTGGGGGGGGGGGGAATGGGAGAACTCCCAATGCTCTGGGCCCTGAAATTATGGGAAGCTGCTTAACCACCTCTTTGGGCTCCATCCTCCCAAACCCTGTTTCCACGTACTCACCCACCTAATATTTACTCTATATCTATTATATTCTAGACCTTGGCTTCTAATCAGTCAAGTGCTGCCCATACCTGTCCTACCAGTGCTCCTGGGATGTAGATTTGGGATTCCCATGCTTTTATTCAGTTGCCTGCAAACAGCTGCACAGAACTTGAGAGGCTGGAGCAACACCAACCAACACCAAACACAGATTCCTGGGGCTGTTGGTCCTGTTCCTCCATGCCACCCCATGCCAAGGATATGCTTAGACTGCTGCCATTTAGGATTAAAAGTCAGGATGCTGTTTATATGAAATTTAAAACCAGGCAAAACCATAACTGATGGTAGTGAAAGCAAGGACAGCGGTAACTTATTGAGGGACAAACTGGCTGGATAGGAACACTCAGGGGTCTTCTAAGGTGCTCCATCTGGGTGGGGTCTTAGAGGTGCAGGTCTATGTAACAAGTTACTCAGCTATTCAGACTGTACATTAATATTGGTACACTTTCCTATATGCTTGCTAACAGGTCCATAACAGTTTTATTTTGTTTGAAGCGCTGGGACTGAACCCAGGGCTCACACAGACTAGGCCACTGGCGGCACAGGCATGCTACAGCATGCTGTTTAAGCGCTGAGAGCTCTAAAAGGTCTGCCGTCACTGACGAGGCACTACCACTGAGCCGCAACCCCAGGGCAACAGTGTTGTAAAATGCCAGGCCACTATGCTTATAGATGGAAATACTTTAAATTGGAAATAATGAATTTGCTTATATATAAAATCTCCCTGAAACAAGACTCAACAAGAGCTGAATTTTCTAAGTAAGTACATCAGGATGCTGGGGTCAGAAGTGGGAGGTATTTTGTTACACACACACACACATACACACACACACACACACACACACTTTTAACTCCTTTTGAGTTTCACATTTTAAGGAAATCAGCTATTCACTACATGTATGCCTACTGCAAAACTACCACTAGAAGGCAGAAAGAGGCTCCAGAAGCAGCAGATTCTTCTCTGGAGCCTCAGTACATGTGCTCCAGGCCTGACACCCACTGAAGCACTCCTCAATGGAAGAGGACCATTCTGACTCTACATCCGCCTCATTGTGCACCCCTGAACTTAGCCCTTCCCATCTGACCAGCTGTGAAACCAGGGGTTACACTAATACTGAGATGCCAAGTCACAAACATACAAGGGCATCTCCTCTAGCTGGTCAGTACAAGGACTTCTGTTTCATGACTTTTGGTATTCTACTAAATCTGAAGTATTCTCCAAAGGAAAAAGGAGTATCTGTATGCAAACACTGTTGGAGAACTCCTGCCCCACTGACACCCTGGAGCTCCTGTACTCTGAGACCTTCCAGGCTCCTCCTTCCTTTTGTCTTTTTACTGGGCCTTCCACCCTGTGAGTTTGGCCACACCATACCATCTGGGAGCCTCCTCCTTCCTGGCCCTAAGTCCTGCTACTTCTGTAGATCCTGAAGCCATTGCCACCAGTCAGCTCCCTGCTTTCGGCCTCTCACCCTTTTGAGAGGGCTCCAGAGATTTTCTTCTTCTTTTTTTTTCATTTGGCCTTCAGATCTTCTGTTGCTCCAAACTATACCATGCTGGTCCTTGGTCCTTCAAGCTCATTTTCAGTCTGTCTCCAGAAGATGTGCCTAAAGATTCTGCTCCATTCCTGACCTTTCTCCTGGGTTGGAATTTCTCCATTTTATACATAAGAACCCCTACCTTCCCATCTTGCTTGTATGTCCCCCAGTAGAAGAACTTTTTATTTTTTTGATACTGGGAATCAAAACTCTGGGCCATGCACTTACCAGGCAGGCACTGTGCCACTGAGCTATAGCCTATCCCCTTATCCATTTTTTAATACATCTCTCATAGGGCGCCCAGCAGACATCACACCCCTACTTAGGGCCCACTGCCCTGAACCAAAGCCAAACTGGCTCCATCACTACCTACGAACTCCCAGCTGCATTGAATCCTGCCAAGTCCAGAACACGTCACTGGATCACACCTTCTTCAAAGCTGAGGGCCCTGGCACTCATGGTGCCCTCAGTATGGGGTGCATCTATCTGTACATGACTGTCTTCCACACAAGCGCCAATGCTTTCTCCTTTTAGACTTCTGACCTTCAGATGCCTTGATGTATTCCTAACAGCTCTCTGTCCCTTCTCCAGTAAGTTAACTGAAGAATTATATATTTATTTGAATTATCTTTCATGTTTGTTTCTCTCAATGTAATAGCTTCAACAGCATAGCAAGTCTACCTGCCCTGTTCTCCAGTGTCCTTCTATTTCTGGACAGCATGGGTTCATGGTGTGTGCTCAGGGAGGGGCAGACCAGAGCAGAGATCCTATGACACCTAGGCAATGTGCTGGGCCCTTCTCTTGTTTTGGTATTTTGTTTTGTTTTGGTCTTTTGAAACAGGGTTTCACTATGGAGTGCAGGCTGGCCTTGAGCTCACTTTGTAGCCTGGGTTGGCCCTGAACTCACAGTGCTCCTTCTGCCTCGCTCTCTTTTGAGTGCTGGAATCACAAGCATACACCACTATGCCTAGCTAGTGTGCTACAAAAATCTTGACCTCAATCCTACTGAAGGTCCACAGCTTATAAACTGCATTACTTGTCAGACTGACAATAAATAAAAGTCCAGTAAGAAATTATTTCAAAGGGCATGATAAAAACATTCTGTTTCAGCTTCAAGATATTTTGTGTACATATTGAGTAATTCCCATGTGGGTCAGGGTGGCCCTGGAGCACAGTGACGGGTTCCATTTCCTTGTCTTTCTATATGGAGAAAAGTGCTCAGGATTCGCAAGGCTTAGTTAATGCAGAATGACTCTCCCATGTTCTGTCATACCAAGAACCAGAGTGGCTACCCCGCCACCCCATAGGCAGGTCCTCGTGGTGCCTCCACAGAAGTGGGGCTTCTCCCCTCACAAGGGGCTTAGTATACACATCAACCTTCCTGGCAAGCTCAAAGGTCAAGACAAGCCCTTCCTTGCTGAAGAGTTGGGCAGTAGGTCTGTGTACACACTTCTCTCACCTATGTTCATGAACACCTACCACGGAACAAAGGGTCACAAAAACTAATGATCAACTAGTCTCTTGCTGGAACACTCCAAGAACCCCATGGACACAGTCTCTCAAGCCCAACTCAACTCTGGCTGACAGAGTTGAACAGTAGAACACTGGTCCCCTCCCCTGCCTTCTTGAGGTCACATCAGAGATGGAAGCAACCTCCTCACCAGGCTTCTAGGAGCCTGGGGACCATGACCATGGGTCTACAGAAGCTCCCTGTCCCCCAAGCTGGGCAAAGAACACAAGAAAAAAAAAAAAAAAAAAAAAGAGGACCCTGCGGATACCTCATCCAAGACAGGGAAGTAAGGGCTGATAGGGACCACTACGAGGAAAGTAAGCACAGAGCCTCAAAAAAGGGACAGAGCAAGAGAGTATAGGAGAGGCTGGGAAGCTGATTCCCATGCAGAGTCACAGAAGCTCCTCTCAGCTCCATATTTCAGAGGATTAAGACACATGTCCTAAGAGAGCTCTGGAACAGTTTCTTCTCAGTGAGGGAAGCCAGATTCCCCAATAGATACTGAGCAAGGAATGGGGAAAGAACAAACAGAAGAAAGCAAATGGGATAAGAATGAAAGGCCAGAGGCCTAGGGTTAGAAATCCATCTCAGCAGGGGTTGGGTTTATCATTTTCCCATCTATAGGGGCCAAATTCCAGGACCTCCTTCCATGGAGCCCTCCAGGAAGCAGACAGCTGGAGTGGGAGGAAAGGCAGGGTGAGAGGAACACAGTGAGGCAGGCCAGTAAAGGGCATAGTCAGACTGAAGAAAGTCACAGGAAGGCCCATGGGCAGGGGTCTCAGGGCATTTCCTGCCCCAGCACTTGGCAGTCACCTCCCAGATGATATAGGACATCTTTGTAGCTGGGGCTACACTGCCCTCCATCCCTTTCCCACCACTAAGGCCAGTCACTTGGTTACTACAGAAAGACACAGCCTGCTCCTAGGTGTAAAGCTAGACCCAGGGGTGGGAGTGTGCAGCCCCATGCACCTAAGTGCCTCAATCTATCATAAGATGGCATCTATGCCAGCAAGGCAGTAAACAAGAGGCTAAATAGCACAGACGAGAAGAGAAATGCTACTTTTCTGCACTTTACCCCACACACATCTGCATGTGCATCCTGCAATTGCTCTTCATTTGGGGCCAGGGCCCAGGCCCATGCTGGTAACATGCGGTCATTCCAAGCCCTGCGGAACCTGCAAGGTGGGCCTCACCTAGGCTGTTCCCGCCACAAGCCTGAAGAATCCGCCGGGCGCGTTTCTTAGCATCTTCTGGGAAGCTGGGGCTGTCCAGCAGGTTTGGGTAGGTGCAGAGGGCCATCACCTAGGAGCAAGCGTAGGGTGTGAGCTCCTAGCACCCTACCCCACAGCCTCAGGCTATTCTTGAAAAAGGGCACAGGGCTGCTGGGAAGGGGACATTTCCCCAGTGCTGTAGGGGGCCTGTCTGTGTGGGATGGGCATGCGGGAGGCCAGCAGACCCCTGCCACAGCAGGGAGACACTGAGAGCTGCAGTGCTTCCTGACCTGGGTTGGGGGCACAAGCACAAGCTGCTCAAAGAGCAGCCAAGGAGCAGACAGAGGCTGCCTCAAAATCCTGGGCTCAGCTTACCCACAACTAGGACAGTGGGCTCACACAGCCAAGGTCACAAGAATCAGGGGTCTTTCTGCAGGGAGGCAGGTCTAGGTGGGCAGAGGAAGCCTAGATCACCAGACCACGGCTGTAGACCCCTCCATATCCACGGCCTCAGCTCCTTCCCACACCTCCTCATCACTGCTTTCCCTGGCCTCTAAAAACCACGACAGCTCTCTCATCTGCAGAACAGAAAAATCACCTGGATATCATGAAGGTTCCACAGGGTCATGTGTGTCAAAGTGAGCGTAAACCCCAGCACAACAGGGAGTCTCAGCTGGCAGCAGAGCAGCTCAGTGCACTAAGTGGGGCAGTACAGGCTCAGGGTACCAACAGCCTGGCTTCTCAGAGACAGGCTTTCCTCTGCACCATGGGAGGTGATATGGCCTGCGCTCTGCTGGAGGGCTCTTGTGAAAACCACAGGATGTGTGTGAGGGCAGCAGCTGGTCAGCACTGTGTGGGAGGCTGAGGCTGCTATGGTCCAGGGCCCTGGTTGGGACATGTCCTAACAACCAGTAAAGGGCAAAGTTCTGTTCTGGAGCTCTAGGAACACGCTGAGGGAACCTCGACCAGGAGTCTACATTTGGCTCCTCCCCTCCAAAATCCCTGTCCATATCAGGGCTTCCGACCTCCCTCTGCCTCCACTTTGCTAACGTGGGCTTTCTCCACTGTTTGCTTTCTTCTCTGTTTGGATCCAATTCCCCACCCTGGGCCCAGCGTGGAGATCTGATATCCACATGCAGCAGGCATTCTCTGAGGTCAACAGTGTAGCCATGACATTCCTTAGATTGTCACCTCAAACAGGGTTATGAGAGGAGCCTTCCAGGCTCCAACAGACCTCTGCCCCCAGACAGCAAGCTTGCTCCTCTTTTGCAGCAAAGCTCCTGTCCCAGCTTGAGAACCTGGACCACACGACTGTTCCTCCTCATGGAGAAAGCTATCTGCAGCCAGCTCTCCCACCTCTGCTCAGGCTGCCCTCTGGTATGCTCCTGACTTGCCTCTGTGTCCCACTAATGACACAGTTTTGGCTTATACTGCAGACTTGCCCAGACTGAAGCACTGACACTGCTTTGTCCTAAGGCCACCATGGGTCACAGCACCGGAGACAGCAGGAGACAATGGCACCATGGCCTGCATGTCCTTGCAGGGATGGAGGGAGGCATCCTCCAAGGCAGTCTGGTGATGTATGTCCACTGCCCTAGGCCACCCTCAAGCCAGGGTGTCTCACCGCCACCCAGCCCATGGGGCTTTGCTTCTCATCCTGGCTGCTGCCTACCCATCTTTGTTTATCTAACCCCTAACTCAGCATCCAGGATTGTGCAGTGAGAGCCTTCCTGGAAATTTGCTAAACCTGAGCAAGCCAAAAACAGATTCAGATAGGTGTAGTTTTTTTGTTTTATTTGCAGTGTTGGGGATCAAACCCAGCGCCTTGAGCATGTAAAGCAAGCACTCTACCACTGAGCCACATCCCAATTAGCCAATTAGGTTTTTTGTTTGTTTGTTTTTGAGTAGAAAAATTTATTGGAGAATAGGAATAATTACTGAGACAGGAGGGGATCAAAATGGGTTGAACCCCAATTTTATTTATTTAACTGCAGTTGGGTTTTACTAAAATTTCCCAGGCTGGCTTTAACCTTTCTATCCTCCTGCCTCAGTCTGCTGAGCACCTGGATGACAGGCATGTACTACCAGCCCAGAGACTTAGGAGTTTTTGACAACTGTGGAAGGAGGAGCCAAGGGACAGAACCAAGGAATATTAGGCACTGGTAGGGGCTGCTACTTCAAAGGCACCTCCTTGAGGGATTCTGGTATCTACTGTGTCCCAAGAAGGCTGGATGGACAAGGAGACAGAAGCTACTCCTCAAGCCATGCTGGCTCCTCCCAGCCTTCAATCCCTTATTCCCAAGGGCTGTCTTACCTGTCGAAGGAAGGTAATTGGCTGCTGGCCCATAGCCTGGGCATCCCCGATGTTGGCTCGGATGACCTCCGTGAATGGTTTTTTGATACCCTGAGCAGAGAGAAGGCACTTAGATGATTACTTAGATACTCTCAGTCCCAAGATTCCTGGGACCGAGCTGTGTTCCCACAGGATATTAATAAGTTGTCCTATTTTTGAGCCTTATTGAGTATCAAGCACAATGCCAAGGTCTTGACATGCTTGGTCTCATTTAACCTTTACAACCACCTCACGAGGGAGGACTGGTATTAATTTCATTGTACAGGTGAAGAAACTGTGTTTCCATAAAGCTAAGACATTTGCTCAACGTTATATAATAAAATACAAGCACTGGATCTGAACCCAGGAAACAGAACCCCAAGATCATTTTTCACTGCTACGCTCCACTGGCTCTCACTTTCTGGGAAGGCTGGGAGAGCTTTCCCGGGTGTTGAAGGTCCATGGCCTGTCACATCATGGGACTGTCTTAAAGATGGCTCTGGAGCAACATGGTGGGAGGAGCAGGGGTCAGCAACAGCCAAACACCAAGCGTCAGGCAGGGTGCTGCAGACACATCTGCACTTTGTTTCCAAGTGTGGCTCCATTGAACAGTTCATATGTAAGTAACCAGGATGCCATGGGCACTGACATTGCAGGGAACCCTGAGAGCTATTCCCCTGCAATCTTAGTTTTGCAAAATATGGAAGATAGGCTGACTTTTCCTTTTTTTCTTTTAAAGCAGCTGGGATGACAGACTGAAAAGAAAATTTGAGGCCACCGCCTGAATAGGGTGTTTAACACACACAAAAAAGAGAACACAGAGAGGAACTCAGATCCTACTCTTCTTCAGGAGGTGACTAAGACACCTCAGCTGCTACGGAAGTGAAGACACAGTTTTAGATAGAGAATTGTGGACATGTAGAAAAATGGTAATTCTGCACAGCCTCCTAATAAATCTAGAGTCAGCTACTAGAAGAAGTGGAATCAACACATTTAAAGACCTCCCATGGAGGCTGAAAGGATAATCTGAGATAAACAGCATGAAAATATCTTTTAGGTACAATATCACCATCCTACAAAGCTGGGCCAGGACTGAGGTGGCAGTGCCGGGAGTGACTCGGTGGGAAGGCTTGGTCATCTTCCCACTGCCATTCACCACTTCCCAAAAAGCACTCATACACACATTTTAAGCATACAATTCTATGGTTTTGACACTTGCTCTTTTCCACATGTAGCACAATGTGTGAATAACTTCAGAAAGGTGCTCTTTAAAAATCAGTAATTACAACGTTAGTATTAACTAGTAGGTTTGAAAAACAAAAGCAGCTGCCAAACAAGTTTTTTTCAAACTCATCTGTCACCAGAAAGCCTCAGATCTTTGAAATAGGGCTCAAGTCTCTAAAAGCCGCATATCTGGTGGGAAAGGTGGCCCTTTAAGGCCCTCGACCTTTTTCCAGGAGCTCTTCAAGGTAGTCAACATGAAGAAAGATTCCTGGGACATAAACAAGCAACCAAAATGCCTAGCAAGCAAAAGGAGGTAGCAGCAATGCCAAATACACCAGGGTTGGGCTAGGGGGAGTGCCAGCACCCTAGAGACTTGGGGTGGGCATGCAGCCCCTGGGACTCCCCCACAGGCAGAGCCTAGAAACCTGGCAGGGGGACAGTTACTTCAGTTGCTATGGCAAAGGGGCAGGTTTAACTGAACCCTGACATTGGCCTGGGCCCTGGCATGGGACTATCAGTTTGAATGAATTATCTGAGCTCTCAGCGCTACAGCATGAGGAAGACAGGACATTTTGGTGATGCATGTAGAGCCACTCTTGCTAAACAGTAGATCTGTGAGCTGTGCGGGCCAGAAACCAACATAGAGCTGCAGGTTCTGGGCCCCAGGCCAGCATAGGAAGAGAAGAGTGCCCGGAACACAGCCCTGGATATTCCTTTTTTGTGCCCTCCCCTGGCACTGCTCAGCCAATTCAGGGCCTACTGACACGGAGCCTGCGAACACTGAGCATTGCCTTCCTTGAATCTTGGTGTCCACAGACACTGGACATTTGGCTCTGACAGATGAGCTAGGGTGGACAGGAAACTGGCTCCTTTGAATGGACAAGGGGACCAGCACTCCTAGCCAAGAGCAACCATACAGAAAAAAACTGTTCTGGGTAGACCACTGCATTTGTGCCTACAGGGTCTACATGACCTGGGAAAGACCAGGGAATCCTGGGCAGACTCCTGCCATAGCTCATCCAGGCCTGGAAGGTGCATTTAAGGCAGAATTTTAGAAAAAGCCAAGTCTCTGCTAAGAAATCTTCCCAATTCCAGCCCTCTGACATTAGCTGGCAGGACTGTGGCCCTAAGTTTTTCTTAGTGATAAGGGAGGTGACTCAAGCTGCCCACCTTCAGGCATCTCCCCTCTCAGGAAGGCAGCATCCCAAGCTGAAGCTGATAAAACTGACAACTTGTTTACAGGATATAAACAAGTCTTACAGTACCCTAACAACATGGGAGCACAGGATTTTGTTTCTCTTCAAGGCTAAATAAGTTGCTTTGTAACTTTTTGCCTCTTTGCACCACAAAAAATACAGCTCCTGTCTTTATGTGGTGCTCAGCCTTGGAATATGAATTTGCTGAGTTAATATGCACCTTACCAACTGAATCCTATTTCACTGAAGGTCTCTCTAGGCTCTTGAATTTTCCACAAAAACTTGTAGGCTGAAAATGTCCCAAGCTAGTTCCTGGTCCCCTGGGACTAACAAGTGCATAGCATCCTGGTTCCCTCTCAGAGCACTGTGAAACCACTTGTCTCACTCATCTCCACACAACATTAGAGCTGCCTTCCTGTGTTGCACTGAGGAGGCCCCTGCCTACCACCATAGCTCAGCAAGGGCCACGGGAGTAAGCCTCCAAGCTATGGGGGCTGGCATATTCCAGAAGGTATTAGTGAGAAGAAAAAGATTTACAATATGAAATTGAAAATAAGGTGTTTAGGTTAAAAAAAAAAAAAAAACTTACGGTGAAAGATGTACTGTCATTACTTTACACATTTACCCTATCATTCTTGCTTGCCACTTTCTGAAGCAGTTCCAGAAGTCCTCCTTCCTGAGCGTCTTTATGAGGTTACAGTGAATGCTGCTACCAAGTGCCATCCAATGGAAAAGACTTACGAAAACATTAGTGCGTCCTCATCTAACTTATTCACCAGACATAGAACCATGTGATTTTCAGCTGTTCTCCAGAGTCAAAATGACTAGTAAAGGTCAACGATAATAGTTTTATGTTTTTTGTTTTTGTTTTGTTTTGTTATTAGCACAGGGTCTTACTACACAAAGGGGACTTGTGGTGATCCTCCTGTTTTCAGCCTCCAAAGAGCTGGGATTACAGGCATGCGCCACCAGACCCAGTCTAGTTTTATGTTTTATTTTGTTTTCTAAGATAGTCTTACCATGCAATCTAGGCTGGTCTGGAACTCTATGTAGCCCAGGGGGGCCCTCAGCTTGCTGTGAAGCTCCTGCCTAAGCTTTCTGAGTGCTGAGATAATGAGGCATACATCACCAAGCCCAGCTTTCTTTTTCGAGTTTCTTTAGTTACACTAAGTTGGAGGCCAGCTTGGGCTACACTTGAATTAAAGTAATCAAAAAACCTTAAAAAAAAAAGTTTCAGAACTGCCTTAGAAAATGGCAAGGATGATGGGATGTGTGTTCAAAGACAGGAAGAGCAGTCTGAGTGGTATTAATGGCAACACATGTTTCACTGTCATAAATTTTTAAAACTTTCACTGTATTTTTCAAACATATATTGTAGCATTTTCTTTACAGCATCAGGAAGGTTTAACAAGCTAATAGATGAATCTAACAGGCACAATGCTCAATCAAGGAAATAATCAATAAAACAAAAAAAGCAACCTACAGAAAGGGAATACTTAAAAAATACATCTAATAATGAGTTAATATCCAAAATATATAAGGAACTTCGACTCAACAACAACAAAACAAAGTAGGGTAAAGATCTAAAGAGACTTTTTTTATAAAGACATTAACTTGTCCAATAAGTATGTGGAAAAGATAGTCAACATCACTAATCAAATGTAAGTTGAAATCACATGGAAAGATCACGTCATTCTTCCTAGGAAGGGTGTATTAAAAGGTCAAGGTTCAGTATTGGTGAGGGTGTGTAGAAAAGAGAGCCCTTCTACTCTGCTGGTGGGAATGCAAATTGGTTTAGCTGTTAAGGAAAAGAGTGCAGAGGTTCACCAATAAATTGAAAATAGACCTACTGCATGATCCATCAATCCTACTTTTGGGTACATATTCAAAAGAAATAAAAGCAGTATCTCAAAAAAATATACATTCATGAAACTGCAGCATTACTCACAATCAAAGCACACACTCAATCTAAGTATCTGTTAACAGTGAAGGTACAAAGATGTTGTGGTATGATATATCTAATGCAATGCTATCCAATCATGAAAAAGAGGGAGATCCTACTGTTTGAGACAACACAGATGAACTTGGAAGACACTGTGCTAAGTTGACACAGACATATCTGGTATGATATTACTTATATGTAGCATCTAAATTAGCTGAACGCAGGTGTTTGCCACCTGAGAAATACAGGCCAAAGGATAAAAAATTTCAGGTATGAGTAAGTACTGGGGATCTAACATACAGCATGGCAACTACAGTTAGTAATAAAATGTTTACTTGAAATTTGCTACGAAAGTAGATTTTAAATGTCTTCAGCCTCCTCCAACAAAAGTAAGCACATGTGATGATGGCCGTGTAAATAAACTGTAGCAATAATTTGACAGCATACACATATAATAAACCATCATATTGTATCCCCTGAATATACACAATTTTTATTAGTCAATTATACCTCAATAAAACAGGAGGAAAAACAGGAACAGAACAGTTTCCTTGTGTAAGGAATGGGATATTGGGCAGGAAAACTGGGCAGGATGATTACTAACAAAGAACTTCTCTTTAGTTCAACAAATACTCAGCACGTACAAACACACACATGCATGTGTGTGCACACACACACACAATAAATAAGTAAAAACAGCAACCATCCGTTCCTGGGATAGAGGTGAATAAAAAGTGGGTATAGGAAAGAGGGGCACTGAGTGGAAGAAAGCTCATGTGCAAAGGTCTGGTGCAGGCAGGAAGTCACAGAAAAATCTAGAGATGAACTCCCAACAGACCCACGGGCCCTAAAAGATGTATTTTACAGAGGAGGAAACTAAGGCTCAGCCCTGACATGAAAAGGCAGGTGGTGCATACCTGTAATCCTAGCTAATTGGGAGGCTGAGGCAGGAGGATCAACAAATTCAAGGCTAGCTGGACAACTTATTGAGAACTTGCCTTGAAATAAAACATAGCCTGGGGGTGTAGTTCAGTGGTAGAGCACTTGACTGCCATGCAAGACATGCAAGGGGCTCTAGGTTCAATCCCTAGCGCTATAAATAAAAAGAAAAAGGTGAAACCAAAGAAGTCCATAGCAGTGGCAACGTACACCTGTGCACAGGAGGTTAGCTGAGCGCCCAAGGGCCAAGCTTCCTAACTGCTAATGCAAGAGGTTACCATTAGGCAGGTGGGGTAATGCACACCTGTCATCTCCTCACTTGGGATGCTGAGGCAGGAGGACGCTTACGAATGCCTAGAACGCAGGGAGACTTCATCTCAAAGAAAAATAATAATAAAATAATAAAGCAGAACATCTGGGTGTAGGTCCCCAAACCTGGACGGAGTTCAACTGCAGAAATCCAGATTTCTAAGGTAGAAGCTGGGACAGCTCAGTTATGTTCAAAAAGGATCCTCTGTGAAAGCAAGGCTGAGGATCAGGCAAGAAATCATTAGCCCTGCAGGCACATTCCCCAACTAGAGGAATTTAGCAGGTAGCAAACCCTCAGCACTTCTAATCCCTCTCATTAGCTGGAGGACAAAAAGCCAGTTTTTGTTTTTTGAGGAAAGGTCTCCTTCTGTGGCCTAAGTTGGGCTCAAGACATCTTTCTTTCGTAGGGACCCCTGTGCCTCGCCATTAGCCTGGACTGTGGCTCCCCACACTGGCTTGAGAACAAAGACTCTTACTTGTTTTAATTGGCTTCTAAGATGTTTGAAGTACTATCACTAACACTGTAAGCTAATTTTTAGAAGAAATAAAATTGGCTTCATTTTACTGAAAAATACACTGAGGCCAAAGTGTTCCTAGTAACTTGTCTGAGAGACACAGTATGTCAAGATACAGCCCAGGATGCAGGGGCACCTGCGGCTAGGGCAGGGGGATGAGACAGACAGACAGACAGACAGACAGACAGACACACACACACACACAGACACACACACACACAGACACACACACAGACACCATGCTAGGGGCTTATTCTTTTGGAAGCCTTCATTACAATGTCCTTATTTTATTTTGTCTTGGTTATTACTACTGTTAAACTTTCCATATTTTAAGGCAGCATCTAAGGGACCAGTACAATTTCACTACCTGTGCTTGGCTCATCCAGAGTTACCAATCTTAGTTCTCAGCTAACTATAGCCATGAGCTATAGCACCCTGTTTTTATCTGTGTTTAGACTCCACACAAGTGGCAGTTAACAGCAGTAATCAGTCTTCTCTATTTCCGAAAATTTTGGCCTGTTTTTCGGTGACCTGCACTCAAAAACTCCTGACCTCAGCCTTGCGAGCAGCTGGGACTACAGGTATGCACCACCATTCCCAGCCTATATGTATTTTCACAAGGGGAAACAGTAAAGCTATTTCTACCTCAACTTGTGCCAACTGCTAACCATTAGCCCTTAATAAAATGAGAAAAAGAAGTAGGCTGAGGAACTGTCAGTTCTCTTCCAAACTCTTTTTAATTGCAGCTTATTTTTAAGTGATGCTCCTAACATGCATGAGAAGAAAAAAAAGTTAAGAGCTTCTCCCTACCCTTGGAAGAAACAGAGCCTCCCTAAGAGCAAACAGCCTGGGCTAGAAAAGAATGGCCTCTTTCACACTATTTAGCCACCTCCTCTCTTCCTTGAGGCTTTCTAGTCAGGCAAAAAGGAAGAGGACTCAGTCCTGCCAGCCACCCCAAAGTCAAACACCAAAGCCACGTGTCCAGTCATCAGCACTGTTTGTACTGTTTGTAGAGCAACTGGTGAAACTGCTATCAGGCAGCATAAAGGTCCTGGTACTACCTGGAGTCATCTCAGGTCCCCCAGGACATTTTCAGAGTATGAAAACTAGGAGGCACTGTAGGCAATCTCTTTATAACATTCTGTATTCCACCCTTGCCTCAGGCTACCCTCCTACCAAGACTCCAGAGTACTGGGATTACAGAAGTCACCACTAGGCCTGGCTCTTTCTTTTCATAAAGTATGGAAACAAAGGCCCAGAAAAGGTATAGGACCTACCTGGGGGTCACTCTACACCCTACAAATCCTACTCCATTCCACCTCTTGCCAAACACTAATCCAACTTTGACCACTACAACTCAGTAGAGAAGTAGGAAAACCAAAGCTGTGCCATGACAAGGAAGGCCGGGAAGTGGGAGGACGTTTGACAAAATTTGGACAAAATGCAGCTGTCTCAAAAGAGACCCCGGGATTGGCAAGATAGCTCAGCAGTCTAAAGCACCTGCTTAGACAACTGCCGGACCACACCATGGACCACACCACGGTTAGATCCCTGTACCAATGCTGCGCCAGTCTCCCCGCGCCCCCCCGCCCCCCAAGGGCAGGTAGAGCTGGCCACAACATAAAGGTTTTTTTTTATTTGTTTGTTTTTTAAAGAGATCCTGGTTAAACTGTGAAGTGAAGATTTAAGTGAGAATATGCTGGGGCTGTATCTCCAGCTCCTACTTTCAGATACCTGAGACACTTCAGTGAGAAGATAATGAAAAGGGACACACTAGAGTGAGAGCACCAGAGAATGAAGGTGGATAGAAAGAACTCAAATAACTTGAGGGGTATGGAGCATGTGTCTTGGAATTCAGAGGATGCCTTCTGCCCACCTCCAGTCACAGAGCTCAGCCCTGTCCCTTGGCTGCCCAGGTCCCCCAAAGGCACCTTAAAGGCCAAGCCTGGAACAAAAGTCTCCCTTTTCCATCCCCTGTCCTTCTAGCAAACAGCTCTGCTAGGAGCACCAGCTCTCTGCCTGAATGCCCAAAACTTTCTGACCTCTTGTCTTTTGTCACAGCTCCACTTCCGCTTGGATTGTTCTCACATTTTCTGTGCCTGTGAAAGACCCCACCATATTTAATGAATTCAGGGAGAAGAGGCGGAGGCTGAGGAACAATATGGCGGTTAGCTCCCTGCGACAGTACCCTCTCTGTCCTCATCCTCAAGCTTATAGAAGCCAATGTGGAAGTTGCTGTCTAATAAGAAAGGTGGAGATAACTCCTGCAAGCTCTCTCAGATATGGAACAAGAGAATCAGGTCCTATGCTGTGCTTTGCTGCGATTACACTGGGAACACTTTAATTCCAGATTTGTTTTAACAGGGAGATTGTTGCCTCAAGAAGGGCCAGGTACAGATCGCCAGATATCAACAAAGAACAGTGGAGCAAAACCACACATTGTTTGCCACTGGCCCATCTGGGCCAGGAGGCACAGAAACCGAGCCAGGCTTTTCTGAGCCAAGCTTTAAACTTAGCCCTGCAGGGAATCGGCAAGATATGCTGTACTCCTTCCGACTCAGCAGAACTGGGTGTCCTGATGAGGCGTCCTTAGGCCGTGATCTCATCCAACTCCCAAAGTTCTGTTGGGACTGGGGGTCAAGTGTCATTGTTCCCTGAGACTTCCTTTATTGTACTCAAGGAAAATACTAAGAGATCACCTTACCTGGCAGATACTGATCTGGTGTCTGAGAGCAAACTCAGGGAACCTCCTACCTGGCTGTAGGAAGGCAGGAGTCACTCCTAGCCTTGTGGTCACTTTACATTGGACAAGATGTCAGCTGGCCACCAAGATGAAGCAAGTCCCAGGGCCACCTTATTAAGGTCCCAAAGGGATGACCCTTTAAATCTCCATAACTAATGACTGTCCTCACACAGAAAAGGGGCCAGCCCTTCAAAGCTTATTTCTGCTCAACCCTCTTCTACATCCAACTGCCTGGGAATAATGACTGGCGAAGACCCAACAGAACTCAAATAGAGGAAAGCTTCAGGAACGAGGAAAGCTTCAAGAACAAACTCTCCTCACATTTTCCCTCCCGTCCTATCTAGCACGGCTTCCCTCTCATCACCCCATCCAAGAACACCATTCCACCCCCTCCAATTATCTTCTTCAAAGCACTATTCATTGTCAAAACTCTCTTCGGTTCACTTGCTATTTTCTCTTTTCCAGTGGATCCTGGTTCCAGAACGGTAAGACATACAACGAACATGCAGTTCCTAGCAGAATGGGTCGCTCACTAATTGGACATAATTCAACAAGTGAACCGCATCTAAAGGCCCTACTCTGTGCCAGGTACCAGGCATTGACAGGGGACGGGACACGAGGAGGGCCTGCTCTTGTTTCACCGGTCAGGGAATAGGACAAGGTCCGGCTGGGGGAGCTCGGCATGGCTGCCGTCCCCCTCCCCCGCCCCGCGCTCACCCGCTGCAGCTCGAGTTCGATCTCGCCGGCCTTGAGCACGATGGGCCCGCGCACTGCATACTCCACGGCGCGCACCTGCGGGTTCATAGACTCCGGCGTGAGGATGCGTCCGCGCCTCACCGGGAGCACGGCCGGGGCCTCAGCAGGCGCGCTGCTCCAACGGCGGCTCCAGGGGCCCGTGGCACGGGGAGGCCAGCCCCGTCGGGCCAGCGCCGCCGCCCGCTGCATCGCGCACCGGCCGGGAGGTTTGGCACAAAAGGGAACACACGCGCAGCGCACGGCCCGTGGCGACCGCCCGCACCTCACACGCCTAGCCCAAGCCTCCTCGCGCGAGCGGTGCCAGCCTTGCCGCGGGCCTGGCCGCCCATCCCCCGGCGGTGAGGACCCTTCGCCGCAAACCAGCAGCAAAGGGCGCCGAGTGTGCACAGTGCCTGCGCCGGGCCAGCGCGTCTGAAGAGGCCGGGGTCCGCCCGCCACCCCGCACACCCACCTCCGTGGCTCCGCCCGGCCCACGCTCTATCTCCTGGGCCTTGTAGTCCGCTCTCTGCTCCGCCACCGCCGCATAGGGCCAAGCGGACTACAAATCCCATGGTACCTCGCGCTGGCCGACGGGGGCCGGCCAGGAGGCGGGCACGCTTGCTGGGCTTGGCTGGGGCTGGGCGGGCTCTTTGTCCAGGCAAGGCACAAGTGGGACCTGCCGAGGGGCGAGGGTCCTCAGTGCCTGTCTGACCTGTGTCAGCCCGGCTGGGCTGTCCTCTCTTCAGCCTTTGCAATTTAGAAGTGCTTACAGTTTTTCCCTGCAGACGCATCCTGCCTATCTCCACCCTCACCTCCCATCACCTGCAAGAACGCGGGCTCGAGATGGTGTAGTCCTTGCCCCAGGTTTCATCATCCAGGGACGTGGCGCTGTTCACTCCACAGCGGTTGTGGGAGAAAAGTGAAGTTATGCCTCTGGGTTGGACAATGCGTCACTGAACCCCGTCACCAGCGGTTTCCTTGTCAGCAAAATCGTCTGAGGGTTGTTGTGAGGATTAAAGATTCATATACCAGGTGGTAAGGCTTTTCCTGACCATTTCGTCCCTGCGCTGTTCTATTTCCTTTGTAGCGTCCAAAATTACCTTTTTTTAAGGCTGGGGAGATAGCTGAATAAGCGCTTGCCTGGCAAGCTCAAGGGCCTGAGTTCAATCCCCAGTTCCGAAAAAAACAAAACAAAAACAAAATTACCTTGTTTAGCTGCTTCTCACTGGCTTATGCCCCATCCCAGGCCATATAAGCTCCTAACGGCCAGGGACAAATTTCTTCGCGTTTTTTACAGCAGCTCTTAATATTTCCCAGCACATAAGAATCAGTAAATATTGAAGAAGGAATGTTCAGCACGGAGTGGCAGTTATTTTTGATGAAGGTGTTGCCAAGACAAAAGGTGATCTAGCTCATCCAGGGCCAAGTGTAGATGATGCAGCGAATACTAATAGACAATGTAGACACTGAGACATCAAAATCTATAGAAAAGATAGGCTAGCCACTTGTCTTAGTGTTTTCAGCAGAAAAATAGCCCTGAATTTCCACAGCTCAATAAATATATACATTCGTATTAGGTTTGTGAAAGTTGGTATGGGATGCTTAAACCTAGCAGTGTAGGAGAAATGATATGGGGAAATGAATTGGGTTTGAACATAGTTGTGTGGTCACTTAATGTGTATGTGACTTTGAGCATGTTATTTGGCCTTGGTGTGTAAAGTGGGGATAGCAACACCTACCTCAAGCAACCATGGAGGAAGTTCAAAGAGGTAACTTCGTAAAAGTCAGAGGTTGGATCTTAATGTTATGAGTCACTCTTGCTAATCCTTGTCAAGAGAATGCCATATGTTAAGTGAATCGATTACAAGTAAAGTGGGATGGTAGAAGAACTGAAACCAAAGTTATCTCTGAGCGTTCCTGCAGCAGATAACAAGCAGGTTTAACCTACAGGGCGGTTCCTGAGATATTGTTTAAGCTTCTAATGTACTAGTTCCACCTTTTATACCAGGATCTACATTGTCTTCTTTCTAGTCTACCAGGCAAGATATTTTCCCACAGTGATCTGATCTTCTCCGAGGATCTTCTCTACCACTTTCACTATTATGTCATCACCCATTTTATTCAGTTGAGGGAACACACAAACATGCCTCTACTTCTGAGTTGTGCTTAACCTTGTGCTATTTGATGTGAATACAGTGCCCTGTCTCCTTCCTGGTCTCTCTGCTGCTGATCAGTAGGAGCAGGGAAGCTGGGAGCGAGGGCTTAGGTGAACAAAACCCATTTGCACAATGAGGACAAACAACGCCTAGCACATAGTGAGCTGTAACGTCATCACTGAAAAAACAAGTAGTTATTGTCCCTAGTATGTCCTCTGGTGACATGTCTTCCTGAGATTGCAAAAGAAGGAAACTCCCTTTCTGTATTATGAGCAACAATTTATAAGCACTTTCTTGTCCAAAAGGGCAGTTTCATGACTGTGTTTCAGAAGTTCAGAGAGGTGCGGTAAATTGCTGAGGTGGCGTGGCTAAGTGTAGGGCAAGAACCGGGCTCCTGATGCAGTCCAACAGCGTGCTATCGCCCGCCTCGGGGCCTGTCGTACAGGGCTGTTTGTAAATCTGAGCTACCCATGCACAAAACCAACGCCCCACTGTAGGGCATGGCATGAGGCAGAGACCAACTGAGACCACCAGACTTGTGTAAAGGCAATGCGACACACAACTTATTGTGTTTAAGTGCAGGTAGACAGAGGGTGAAAAGGTCAGGCAACAAAGTGGGATTTTTTAAAAATAGGATTTAAGGGGCTGGGGAGATAGCTCCATGGCACAAGAGCCTGCCTGGCAAGTGCAAGGTGGTGAGTTCAAACCCTGGTCCCACAAAAAACAAAACCCTAGGATTTGAAGGGTCAGCCAGATAGTTTAGCCCGTTAAAGCACCTGCTTAGGCAGATACTGTGACCGGTTTGATCCCAGGTGTGCCACCAGTCCCACCTGCCCCCCCACCCCCAGGGTGCACTGAGACCTGATTGAGGCTGAGCATGGTGGTGAACTTTTGTAATCTTAGCACTTGGGAGGCTGAGGCAGGAGGATCATTGGAAGTGCAAGACCAGCCTGTGCTACAAAGTGAGCTCAAAGTCAGCCTGAACTGCATAGTGAGATCCTGTCTCAGAGAGAGAGAGAGAGAGAGAGAGAGAGAGAGAGAGAGAGAGAGAGGCATAGGCATGGGACATTAGGTGGTAAGATCTTACAAAACATCAGTGGCTTAAGTTCTCTGGATGTCTTGTGCCTTAGTGAGTGCAAGTGTTTGAGGCATCTAGTGTAAATGTCTGGGTATCTTCAGATGTCTGGGTGCTCAGAAGATTCCATGCTCCCTCTTATCTCTTCTGCAACATCCTGTGTTTGCTGAGGGCAACCCTTGTGCTGAGCTGAGTGTAAAGATGGGTATGTTTGAGAAACACGTAACTGTGCTGAATGCGTGTGTGTGGATCGCGTTTATTCTACTTGTGTTGCAAAATCCAAGAGATCAGAAAGACTAATGGGGAATTACTTCCAAGATTTTAAGTGCACATTAACCCAGCTGAACTCACGTCCAAAGGAAAGGTTCTAGTTGTGTACACCTGGCTCAGGGGACCTGGGGGAGGATACGAGTGAAGGGACAGAAGCAAGACAGTGCAATAACCTAGCCTTGAAAGATGACCTCTACTGTATTTACAGGACATACCTGCAACCTATCTGTACCAGAACAAGAAGTTATAGCTACAAGGGAGGAGGGAGAGTTTGAGGGGAATTGCTCTTCAAGTCCTGCCTCATTTAAAGCTCTAGTCTAGTTCACGGAGAAGGTATTCATGGTCATTACCAAGTTTTATCTTTAATTTTTAGAATCTTGTTTCTGTCCCACCTCCATCCAGTCTAGGTAGCAAAATAAAGGCAAAGCTCATGCTATTACCATCATTATCATCACAATTACTAACCAGAAATGGATGGTAAATATATATATATATATGTATATATATATATATATATATATATATATATATATATATAAATTGAAGGATTTTTTTTTTCCTAAAGGCATGATAGATAGGAGCAGTCCCAGAAGTGGGTTGCTTTTGAGGTCCTTTGTCAGGGATAATTTATATAGCAAAGTCATGACATGAGTACAACATTGGTCAAACCACAATCAATGATACTCTAGCTACTGGATCTTTATCTTGAGGCCTGGTCTTCTTACGATGCACCTCCAGCCACAACTCTAATTGTAATGGTAGATTCATTGTGTCACCTTGAGAAGTTTAGATGTTTCAGTGACCCAGCAGGGAGCCAGGATCCTTACCTTGTAAATACCCTCATCCTGTGCAAGAGGAAGGCATGGAGATGGTGTGAGGGCTACACCCCCCTAGGGGTGGTCGCCTACTTACTATATAAGGGAGAAAAACAGTATTGGTCTTCCCCTTTTTGCTCATGTTGATTTCAATATTTTCTGCTGCCTTGAAGTATTGCCCCTGTGACAGGCCACACTGCCTTGGAGCCAGCTGATTACAGACTGAAACTTCCACAAACTGTGGACTAAATAAACTTTTCCTTCCTTAATTTTAACTGAAACTTCCCCAAAGATAAACTAAGTGAACCTTTCCTTCCTTAATTTTAACTGAAACCTCCCCAAAAGTGACCTAACTAAACCTTTCCTTCCTTAATTTTAGCTGATACCTCCCCTAAGGCGAGCTAAGTAAACCTTTCCTTCCTTAATTTTGAGTGTCAGGTATTTTGCCTCAGTAATGAGAGAAAAGTAACCAAGATACTGATTTCTTTGTTCTTTCTGTTGACTTCCTTGAGAGGCAAATCCCTGACTATATATTAACTTTTAGCTAACTTAGCTGCCTATAACACTATAAACACAAACTAATAAAAATTTAAACAAGAGTTGGGTATGGTGGTATATACCTATAATCCTAGCATTCACGAGGCTGAGGCAAAAGGGTTACCATGAGTTCAAGGCCAGCCTGGGCTATGTAGTATGTGCAAAGAACAACAACAAACAGATAAACAAACTATAATACTTTGCAACAGTGGGAAAGACAGGCACTTTTCCTGTGGGCCAGACCTCAAGACAAAAGATAAAACAGATATACTCCTATACCTCCCCAGGGATGGACATCTGGGATTAATAGTCTACATAGGTATTGATCGCCTTGAAAAAGCCCGCAAGAGTCACAAAGCCAACAGCTACAGGAAAAGCCCATTCTGTATTCATGCCCACTTTCTACCATGACTTGCTTCCCTATTTAATCCTGATTTAATCAATTTTACCTAAGCAATTGTGCTTGTAATCTTATTGGTTTACCATAGTTTTACTGCACCTCATACCCATCTTGTGATTTTCCATTTTTCTCCAGCTTTGACCCACCTCACTTTATGGTTTTGCTCTCTAAAATCCCTAGAAGAGTCAGGGTCCTTGGCATATCACCTCGTCCCCCACACCCCGGAAAAAGCTTTCTTTTCCCCAATAAATATATTCTGCTCTTAAACTCCATTGTTTATAAAATTCATGCCTTGACTTTAGAGCAAATGAACTCATACCAGATGCCTAGAAGGTTGGGAGTTTCTTTCCCCTATGTCACTGACCTGTGCAAGTGAATAGTGGTAGGGTACTGCTGAAAATTAAAAGGAGAAGATAGCTCCATGGCACAAGTGCCTGCCTGGCAAGTGCAAGGTCATGAGTTTGAACCTCAGTCCCACCAAAATATAAAAATAAAATAAAATAGAGGAGGAAGCTGGCTGTGGTGGCACATGCCCTGTAATCCCAGTCCTTGGGAAGCTGAAGCAGGAGTATTATTGTAAATTTGAGACGAGCCTGGGCTACAAAATGAGCTCAAGGCCAGCCTAACTGCAGGTGAGACCTCTGTCTCAAAAATAAAAATAAATAAATAAATAGATAGATAGATAGAGGAAAGGCAGTGACTCCTTCAGCTGCATTATTTGATGTATTTATGTATTTATTTATGTATGTATTTATTTATTTATCACAGGATCTTGCTACATAGCTTGAACTTGCAGTGATTCTCCTATCTGAACCTCCCCAGTGCTGGGATTATAGACATGCACCACCACACCTCATTTCAGAGCCAGCATTGCATGGGGTGTCAGGGATAGAACCTAGGTCCTTGCACTTGCCAGGCAGGTGCTTAGAACACTTGGCTATCTCTCTAGCTCCTAGCTCCATTGTTTATTACTATACTATTTTCCAAATTTTTGTCCTGAACAAAGAATTGGACAAAACAACCACAAAAGTAGTGAGGATTTCATTTATTAAAGGTAGGACAAGAAATATGCTCCACTGAGCAGATCTGGACCCATTAAAGGTAGGAAAAGTGCATTCTTCAGGGGGAGACCAGACCACTATGAAAGAACACAGTGGCCAGGAACTTAATGTCAGCCTTCTTGTGCATCTCCTGCTCCTCAGGTCTAGGCCACTCTAACAAAAACCTGCTTGAATTTTCTCAATAAGAATTGAAGATAGAACTTTCTGATTGGTTCCAGGGAAACGGCTTGGGAGTAGATCTCCATGACTGTTATATCAAGCCCACTTGCCTGTATGGTTGTGCACATCCTAATCTTCTACCTCCTGGGAAGACCACACAAGTTCTATGGTTGTTAAATATGCTATGTGATCAATAAGATTATTGTATGAGTAAAAGAAAATACCTGAACAATACAATATAAAGGTACAGACTTCTGGTTAACAGAAAGTATATACCTCATGAACAATTAGCTTCTGGGAATGCTCCTGTGTCTCAGAAGCTATCTCTCAATGAACTTTTTCTACTTTTAACATCTTCTGTTCTATAGAATTCTGTCATAGTTTTGGGGGATTTTGCAGGGGGAACAATACAATAAAGGACATATTTTATAAAATTTTATAATGAATCACCCAAAGAATCATATACAGAGTGCAGAAAATCTGTCCACATACTAAACACTAAAGAATCCAGCTGAGAGCCGGGATCTAATAGTATTCTGCATGAGTCCAGCTGAAGACCCAGAGCTCATAAAAATGCCTTCCACAAGTGCAACTGGAGGCCTAGAGCCCATGACAATATCTCATGCGGGCCCACTTCCTGGGTCTGCACTGGAAAGCCCAAAGGTCAGTGGTAGAAACTCAAAAATCTGTGCCAGTGGGATGAAGGATCTATGCTATCCTTTGTTCTTTGTATAGACTGAGATATAGACTGATGTCTATCTAGATTTTATCAGACTAAGTGAGCATAATGTCAAATACGTTACTTATTCCTCAGGGAGGCATTGGTCATTCCGTCTGTATCCAGGCCTGGCTTTCAACAGATGTACCTCCAGCCGTAGATGTGTGCTCATCTTCAGCACTGAGCCCCTCTAGTTACAACCCCAGATACCCAGTTCTCCAAAGGTAAAACACAGAGGGAAACGAGATTGGGCATCAGAAAGGTACCACCTGGCCTCTCTGAGGTGAGAACAACAAAGTAATTAAATCAGGCTCTAGAAAAAAGTCAAACCAGAAATAATTTCTCAGATAACTGCAGAGATGGTGTCCACAAAGAAAAACTTATTTAGTGACTCTACAGTAGATACAGACAAAAAATAGAAGAGCTTGAGAAAATTATGGAAACAATGAATGTCCAGCATAAGAAAGAAATGGAATCCATAAGGAAGATTCAAGCATATATCCAGGAGAATAGAAACTGCATTAAAAGTATCCACAGCAGAATAATACAGTGTAATGACAGGATCTCAGATATAGAAGACAGGCTTGCAGTCAACAATCATGAAAAGGAAGATCTCTTAATTTTTTAAAAAATTATTATGGCTGGCTCAGCCCCCTGGGGGTGGGGCTGGCGCAGCATATGGTGCCAGGGATTGATCTGTGGTCCCCGGGGTTGCCTAAGCTTGCCTAAGAAGGCGCTTTAGACCACTGAGCCATCTCGCCAGCCAAGATTTCTTAAACATAGCAGAGCACAATTAAAAATCAATGCAGCACCTGGTAGACGAGGCAAAGGAGGAAAACTTAAGATTGACTGGAATCAGAAAAAAAAAAAAAAAAAGCAGGAAGTAGAACAAATACTATACAAAACTATTCACAGACGTCATGGCAGAAAATTTCCCTGGTAAGAAAAAGGAATTTTGGGGCCAGGGAGATAGCTTAGGGGCACCAATGCCTGCCTGGCAAGTGCAGGGTCCTGAGTTTGATGTCCCGTTCTGCAAAAAACAAACAAACAAAAGAAATAGAAGAAAAAAGAATTTGACATCACAGTTACATGAAGCACATAGAACTCCCATTAGCTATAATAAAAAAATCTACAGGCAGATATCATCATGAAGAGTCCAGAAATTTAACACAAGAATAAAATCTTGCCAGGCGTGGCGGCGCATGACTGTGATCCCAGCATTTGGGAGGCTGAGGCAGGAGGATTGGTGTGATTTTTGAAACCACCAGGGGCTACAAAAGTGAACTCAAAAGCCTGAGCTGCATAGTGAGACCTTGTCTCAAAAAAAAAAAAAAAAAAAAAAAAAAAAAAAAAAAAAAAAAAAAAAAAAAAAAA